>CAIGRN010011697.1:0-26860 GCA_903798345.1 Fraxinus anomala | reverse complement strand
TGTAGGGACCCAAAAGTTCGACTTATACCATCAAAAACTTACATAGGCAACCGTGCAACAACCTCTGTGGCAATGTTCTCGTCGCGGGGTCCCAATTCTCTTTCCCCTGCAATCCTTAAGGTATATCCTTATTACTAATGGCCACACGAAATTTTTAGCTTAAACCTCCTTAAGGTACCCCTCACTTGCATGTCAACTTCATTTTTTCATCAAAGATTGACTAGAACACTATATTTGGGTTTTGCACGAGGCAGCCGGATATAGCAGCCCCAGGAGCTGATATACTAGCAGCAATTCCTCCAATTTCAAGCGCAATAAATGGATACACATTCTTATCTGGAACATCAATGGCAGCTCCTCATGTATCAGGAATTGTTGCGTTACTCAAGTCTTTGCATCCAGATTGGTCTCCGGCTGCTATAAGATCGGCACTCGTTTCTACAGGTAGCATTTCATCAAAAGATTGACATGTGCACAGTTTTTTCATAAATGAATGACAACATGTCAATAATGTTTTGCAGCCTGGAGAACTGATCCTTATTCGGGAGAGCCAATTCTGGCCGAGGGAGACATAACCAGAATAGCTGATTCATTTGATTTTGGAGGGGGGCTTGTTAACCCTAACAGGGCAAGAGATCCAGGCCTTGTGTATGACCTGGGAATTGAAGATTACACACATTATCTCTGTTCCATGGATTATGATGAAACTGCCATTAATCACCTCACTCAAAGAGCTAAATCTTGTTCAAGTACAGTTACTTCTGTTCTCGATTTGAATCTTCCTTCCATAACCATTCCAAATCTGAACGATCCAATTACTCTCACCAGAACTGTTACAAATGTTGGAGCCATAAATTCTGAATATAAAGCTATAATTAGGCCTCCTCCAGGAATTAGTGTAGTGGTTAAACCTGATTATTTGATATTCAGTCCTAAGATTAAAAAGATTTCCTTCACAGTTACCATCTCTACAAGGCACCAGGTAACCACCAAATATTACTTTGGGAGCTTGACCTGTACTGATGGTGTGCATCAAGTAAGAATTCCTATATCAGTAAGAAGCGAGTTTCCAGAACTTGTTTGGTAAACTCGACTGAATAGCCACTGAACAATATAAAAAAATTAAATTAAGTTTGCACTGTCCACCATCTTATTGTTTTAGGCCTTTTAGCCTCCATCTTATCAAAATTAACATGAAGGAAATCCTGTGTTGTAGTGTATTTAAATGAATATGAATTAATGAGGAGGTATTTTATGTACAGTTAGCTTATATTTTTCTAAATGGGATATTTTTTCCATTCTCTGATAGAATGTATTGAAACATATGATTAAGAGAAGAAAAGTTGTACTCACTTGGAATTGTTTTTGATTTAAAGTTGAACACAAATATTATACTATCTTAACACGGAAGAGTAGCTACTCACAAATGAGACTTTTGTACAGAGTAACCAACATCAACATAACAACGTCTTACCTTTCAATCCATTTGATGTAACGGATATATTGCTAACTCGAGCGAATCTCGATACCACATTCAGCAGTCAAATTACATCTCAATACGGCATCCTGCACCTCGTGCTTACTTTGGACTTCTGGACATACACTTTATTACGTTAAAGCACTGCAAATGCTGCATCTTTCTTCAATCAAATAGAAATGATTTCTTTAAAGTGATCTAAATGATACTATGATTTCTTACGAGGACTATCAAATTAAAATTAATTCTCAATTAATTTCAAGTCGACTACAAGAGTTCCATTCGCCTCAGCTCCAAAGTCGAACGGAGTTTTTCTTACATGCCATTGATCGGTGTTCTTAGACAAAATACATCGTATCAACTCAAATATTAGGAAAAAAAAAATAAAAAGAATGCCAGTTTTAAGATACAATGAAGTACACTGACCTCCCAACAGTCTCCTAACATTCTTTGTATTCTGTCAATTATGTTTCTTGAGTGACCCACACATGACGGGCTTCAATTCCTATATATTACCATTTTCTTTTGGAATGATAAGTCCATAGCCTCCGGCTTTCCTTTTATACAATATGTTAATCTCACCTGTAGCAGCAGCACACAAAATGACAATTATATGGCTGCAGGATTAGAACAAGAAGCATAACTAAAGCAGCGCGAGTTCATACCAGTTTCCTCATTCAGAAAACTATAGAATTCGTGATCAACATTTTCAAGCTGCTCGATCGCCTCAGCAACAGTTAATGGTGGCATATCAAAATATTTAGTGCGAACAATCTGAAAAGCAAGATGATATATGAGATACTGGCAATTAATTGTACATTTGGAATATAGTATTGGGCCAGACTAGAACCTACTGTGAAAAAGGTTAAAATTTGATTTTCTCTTTTAATATTATTTAGTGCTATCTAATCTACCTTACCAAACATAGTGTTAGTCAACTATCTTAAAAAAGATGGGTACTCGTTTCATTCACTTCTTTTCTTTTTTTGCTGGAGAGAGAGGGATGACAAGCTTCCCTTTTTTTCTCAATGAAGAGGAGAATAACAAAACTTTCACTAAAGATTAGACGACAAAGAAAAGGAGATGCAACGACTCATCAGATTGTCCCTTATTAATACTGGTAGAAATCTTAACAAATCAACAATAAGAAGTAATAAGTAAAATACGAAAAAAAGTCAGAAATAATCGGGAGAAGATATAACCTCATCAATGACATCCTCTTCGTCTTCTTCTTGAGAAGCCACTGCTAAATTATCAACTGCTAGCAGCGCACCAGGGNTCTTAATACTGGTAGAAATCTTAACAAATCAACAATAAGAAATAATAAGTAAAATACGAAAAAAAATCAGAAATAATCGGGAGAAGAGATAACCTCATCAATGACATCCTCTTCGTCTTCTTCTTGAGGAGCCACTGCTAAATCATCAACTGCTAGCAGCGCACCAGGGTCCCTAACCTTTAGCCTATCAAAACCCTTCATGTGGCGACCATGATCTGATTCTTTCTCCTTAATTTTTCTCAACTTCCTCTGTATAATAGATGACACCAAATCAATACTCCCATAAAGTGACTCAGCATCCTCCTCTGCCCTAATCACTCCATGCTTCTTTATAAACAAAGTCACCTAGAAATACAAGTGCCCGTTAACACTGTCGAACTAAACAACCCAAAGATATCAAAAGTTTAGGTTTTTAATAATATATAAGCACGCGCGCACACATCGCATCTACGAACTTTGGGTCCTTTCCCCAATTCACCTCCACGCACCGACAGTCTAACATCTACTTCCCTCACCAAGTGGCTATGCTTTTGAACTGCCCTACCCATCTTCTCTTCCACATGGCTCTGCACTGTTGGTGTTAACTGTATTTACACAACACCTCTGTTTTCATATCTTCCATAGCTCAGAAAACAAAAGAAATTCCAAATACAAGGTGGGAAAGATAAAATATCATTCTTTAGAGGTAACATAAAAATAATAACAAGATTAACCTGGCAAGTTTTCAACACACTACCAACAAAAAGTGTATAATGTCAAAATTCATGCAAAATGGAAAAAAGGAACTGACAATCTCAATATAATGTGAGTGGTTGTTCCACAGGAAAACATCCGCTCGAGCAACAACAACTAAACCATTTTTTCGAGAAACTTTTAGTCGGCTTAGCTAATCCTTTTTCACCACTTTGTTCAATTCATCACTGTACCAGAAGGTGGACATGGTTCCATTTGTTTTTTTTATGTAATGGAACCAAATGGGTTTTTTTAAGATATGGAACCAAATTGGAATTGAACCGGTCTGGTTTGGTTTGGTTTGATTTTAGTTTTATTACCGGTTGAGAAAAAAAAAAATAACAACGTTGAAGCTTTAAATTCAGAAATCCATGCGACAATGATAGCTGAGCGCGACGATAGACGGCAAATGATAGTTGTTGATATCAATTTGAGAGTTGGTGTATAAATTGAAAATGATAGAAAATGAGAAATGAATTAGGATCTCCAGTTTCCATGTTGAGAAATGAGAAATCAAAGATACACAACCTTTTGTCCCGATTTTCAATTGAATTTTGAAACTTTTTGTGTAAATTGTAAAGCCTTTAAAGTTCCCCTAAACGGAAGGAACGAAAGATAAATAGAACTCTATACTAGCTACCGGGAAGTTATACCCGGGAGCGACTTCCCCATCGACAAGGGGACATGATTATCTGATTTGTAAATATATATAAAATAATAAAATTTAAATATTGAGTTTGATTTTTGGTTTGGTTCTTGGTTCTGGAACCGAACCAAAACCTGAACCAAATGGTTTTCTCAATTCTTAGAACTAGAACCATTAATTTTTTTGTAGAACGGTTTGGTTCAGTTATGATTTGGTCTAATCTGGTCATTTTGTCCACCTTGAGATTGTTTTCTTTTTCCAATAAGATAAGAGATCAAGAATTGGGACTGCAAAACATTCTTTCTTCTCTCCCTTCTTCTATTCTCTTTTCTAACAGCGGGCAAAAATCAAAAGATAATATCTTAAGCTAAAACTGAAAACAGAGTATACCTCTAAGTTTTTGCCTTGAAGAATCAATTTGACCGAAGAGAGAGGACCGTCCCACGACATTCGAACCCCCATTGATTTTCCCGTGCTATTTCTGCCGAACACAATTTCATGGGACCTAAACCCTGAACTCAGAAAACTGGAATTTTGATAAGATAATGTAAAAGGCTGAGAGTTAAAAAAACAACGAGTCAAATACAATAAACCAGGAGATGAAGATGAAGAGGAGCAAGAAGAAAAATGGGGATGATGAGTAAAGTGTAAATTTGGAGATGTAAGTAGTGTAGCCATTTTTTGACTTCCTGTGTAAAACGTTACTGGATTTTTTGGTAAAATTCGGAGGAGATAAGAATGATCGGGAATATTCAAGTTCTTAGAAGAATGCTGGGGAGTGTGATTACACTCTACATAAGGTGTGAAAGGGAGAGAATGCTAGTGTAGCCATTTCTTGACTTCCTGTGTAAAACGTTAATGGATTTTTTTGGTAAAATTCGGAGTAGACAAGAATGATTGAGAATAATATTCAAGTTCTTATAAGAATGCTGGGGAGTGTGACTACATACAGGTGTGTAAGAGAGAGAAATTTTGATGGGTTATCCAGATTCTGGATTATGTGAGACACGTGATGGCGGCAGATGGATACGGTCCCCCCGGTTGTGGTACGGGGTTTTGAGGTTATGATAGTGGTCTCTTTCAGCAAATAGCCAGGTACAGCTAATCCATGTCCACGGTTGACAGATGAATTTTATCAGATACAATAATATAATTCTATGCCCACATCGTGTTAAGGATCATGATTGCACAGAAAAATAAGAAATTCATTTCTCAGACAGACCACCATGACTGTTTTTGAGTTCTCACAAAAAGATTTATCTATTGGTATCCACAAGAAGAAGAAATAAATTAGCAAATCAAATTGCTAGTCACTTCAATTTTTATTTTGATGTTCGGTGAAGCACCAAGACAAATTCGTATTATCAACAAGAGACGGGACAAGCAATTTTATCAACCTCTTCAAGAGGCTGTGAGCCAGCAAGAAACTACGCTAAAAAGAGAAGACGTTCTTCCCAATTATTTGCTACAATTTTATCAACCTCTCAATTTTTTTTAAAGCAACAATCATATCACAAGTAACCAGGGTTGGTTTGAGAAGAGGTAAGTCGGAGAGGATAAAATTGGGGGACGCACCATAGAGGGAGAGAGGTTATACCAAATCTAGGGACTATCAGATGTTATTGGTGTGTGGATTGGGGTTTTACGAATAATGCTAGTGATCCTAGTGGCATCAGTCAAGGTGGTCACATTTGAATGGTCACATTTGATAAATGAATTATGTGACATGTATTTAAGTTGATAAATTATTTAATAACATGTATTTGCCACCTTAACATGTGTTTAATCTAGTGAGGATGAATATCATTAATCGATTTTAAAATATTTTATTGAAATCTATTTAATCAGTTAGATTAACTTCCATTAATGGTCAAGATTATTTGTCAAAAGTATTGATGGGGATAATTAGGGATGGCCCGGATGGGTATGATTTGGTTCGATTCAGGAATTGGTTGAATTAAGAAATAAAATCAAACCAAATCAGAACATAATTGAATCGAATTGTTCCAATTTGATTTGATTTAGTTCAATTATCAAAGTTTCTAAATTATTAATGTAAATTATAGTGTGAAGTTCTAGCGTCGAAAATAATACTCATGAGTCGTGTCCAAAATCAAAACAATGTCTTATTCAATGCAAATGACAAGTTCCATCTTCATACATACTATTGTCTAATAAAAATCATTAATCAAATAAATAAATAAACATGATTAATTAAAAAATTGGTTGGATAAGAATCGATTCTTGGATCTAGGAAATAGGAACAAATGGTTCGTGTTCTTTTGCCTACCACTACCAATAATAATGGGGGGGCACATTTCGACGAGGCCTAATTTTAAAGAAAGTTAAATCAAATCCAGAATTATCGAGAATCTTATAAATGAAATAATTAGTTTCCAAATAATTATGTAAGTAAAAAATTTCATTTCAATTCTTGGACAATTCCTATAATATTTTTAAAAATACATTCTGAATTAATGTTTTTCTCAAATAAACTTGGAAACAAATGTCTTTTAACATCGGTAACTAATTCTTTCTCGCGGTTGAAACATTGAGCCAATCTCAATATTTAAATGGGATAACTTCACAAATACCCTACTTTTGTGCAAAAAACTTTAAAATGTTTCCTTTACAAATTTTAAAAAATACCCATTTTTCATGAAAATTAATATTTTATATTTACCTATTTTTATAATTTTTAAATATACCTCCCTTTTCATTAAAAATCAATATTTTTTACGAATTTAAGCGTAAGAGCAACATATGTGAGACTGTTATTTATAGAGCAACAAATTTTTATTTATTTATATTATTTAAACATAACTGCATCGAACCGGATAGTTTAATGCCCTGTTTGAAACTCCAAATTTTCCATGGAAAAAGGTAAAACATTTTCCCATTTTGTTGCTGTTTGATAACAATTCTTTTACTTGGAAATCATTTTACTGTCGCAACTTCACGCGCCAGATTTTCCATGAAATCGTGGCTTTTGTTTTTCTTGTGTTTTGGCAGTTTTTTATTTTCCAGCTTTTGCTTTTTCATTTTTTTGTACTTTTTTTTTTGACAATTAGAACAAATTCTAAACCCAATGATTGAAAAAATTATCACTTTAATGGACAATTTTCATTTTCAATTGTCAAACGGATACCAAACTTTTAACATTTTCAATGTGGAAATTTATACCAATCAAATACAATTAATTACAATTCTCAATAAAATAATTTATAGACAATTCAATTCCATGTATAATATTTTTTTCCACTCATTTTTCACATTAGCAATCAAACGGACCCTAATTGTGATATGGCATTTTGTCTGGTCCTATTCAATAACTTTTTCACTTTTTAAATAAAAACATATTTAGTATTTAGTACTTGTTTGTCTCCCATTTTCGGGAAAAGAAATAGATGTTTAAATAATATTTTTTGGAGAATGTGTAGTTGAAAAGTAAAGTAATTTTATTGATTTGTGTGTAGAATATTTTATTGACTGAGTATGTGATGGAGATTGTTTATTGTAGCAAATAATGTTTGATAAAATATATGACAAACAGAGACTTAGTTTATATGTGAAAATAAATTATAAAATGAAAATCCAATAAAATGTATGGATACAAAATATATTTAATAAAAAATGATCATTAAAAATGGCTTCCCAAACATGTTAAATTCGAATCCTAGCCACCTCTTAAAGATATGTGACGGGTGACTTGTTCATGGACATAAAATTTGGACCGGACCGACTAGTTCGGTCCAAAAACCATTGAACTGGATCAGGTCCGGTCCGAGTTTAATAGATATATGGCTAAACAAACAACTCCATCCACCCGTTTGAATAGCTGATTTTTAATAAAACTCGTGTTCCACTTTTCGTTGACCCAATCGGTCTTAATTAACCCATGTTTCGTTGTCTTTCCACTTTTCCCACCCCAGTGTCCTCACAAATTTTGAAACACGATTTGTAATTAGAGATTCTTGCAAAATCAAACAGCTCAGCCGTTTTCTCCAATCTCTTGCAATTCAATCACTCCCATAAATTCAAATCTCCAATTTCAAGTTTTAGGAAATGGAAGAATGGGTTAGTCTCTATCAGATGTATTTTGCTAAAAAAAACTCGACCAACTTGATTTTATTCTTAGGCTATTTTTTTCTAAATCATACAAATATGTTTTCTTCCACCGTTAACTCTTATTATTGTTCAAATCAACTATAATATGAAAATTATTGTCGTGTTTAGTTGATTGATTGAGGTGATGAGAAATAGCAGCGAATATTGGAAAAAGAATCAAAAATGTAATTGGATTGACCGGCTTAAAGGCGAGGTCTCATTGGCCAAATATCATTTTTTTTTTTAATTTCTTTGAGTAGAATTAGATAGACTTTTGTGGGGTTAATTCCAAAATGGTGACCGAGACATTTTGTAGTTCCAATTCAATTTCATTATGAACATTAATTAGATGTATTGCTGGGTTTAGCTTGAGTTTCATTAATTCATTATGCTTGTTGTTGAGTTTGATTACATGCCATTAATCCAACTATGGCATTAATTCTTGGACGAATTGCTGAGTTTGATTATATGGAGATCAAACTGGAATAACAACAGAAGCTCAAGCGGGCATATTTTTTTAGTAGAATGAGATAAGCATATCTTGTTGAACTTTGTTAGATAAAGTAGTTTTTTTATTACTGATTGTTGTTTTTATTGTTTCAAATGCATATTTGACTACATATGATTTAGAATTTGTGAAATTTGGGATACATATTCATCTGTAATTAACAAAATAATATGAAGTTAATTTAGTTATTTGTAGAAAATGGTAAAATTTTATTGTTCGATGAAATTAATTAATAATATATTTGATAAGAATTGACCCGTCGATTGAACCACCAGATAACCGATTGAACCACTCACCCATTGACTCGTTGCATTGTCTGCGTTAGTATTCGGGTCGAGTCTGACAACTATGCATTTATTGCTTAAGCATAATCGGGCATGCTCTAATCTATTCTTAATAATTTATTAATAAAACATATAGTGATTAATTTTGTTCTCTGTCTCAAAATAATATTATAGTAGTTGAAACTTACTAATTGATAGATTAATTTGAGAGAACTGGTGTTATATATTTGTAATTAATATATCTGATTATTAGTTATGCATTTTAATTCTCGTTAGTATTTATACGAGAATTTATTAGAAAAAAGTCCTAAATTATTTTATTAATTATAATAAAAATGCAGAAATGTTATAAATTATGCAATATAATTATTGCATGTCTGAAGTTGTTTGGATTTGGCATTATAAACTACTATATTAACACATTACCTCTATTATAATTTAAGCTCATGAAATATATGTTATATCCCTCTATTTCATATAAGTAACGATTATCATAATCTTATTTATTTACAATTTTCGTAGGACGTATGATTTATAATCACTTAAAATTTAATTTTTAAATACTCTCAAATATGCTTATAACTATTACCAAAAATTTAAATCTTTCTAATTGCCAAAGACAATGGTCGATTGCGAATGGGATTTTTGAATGTCGTTAACTAGAAGCGAAAAGCATTATTGTAGTTAATTGTCTAGCACATTTTTTTTTTATCCAATTTAACAACCAGTCAATCGGTAAAATTTTGCACTCTTGTTGATGAAAATTTGAAGGTGAGATTTTTCGTATATCGTACTAATTAACATCGTTTGTGTAGATATTAAGCTTCTATTTGTCTTCCATTAAACCTATGTTTGATAACTGTTATTTCAAAATTATTTTATCTACATATTCATTTTCAACAACACACTGACATAATAAAATATTTAACACGTAAACCTAAAAAATTTTCTTATTTTTTAATCATACATTCTCCAAAAAATAACTATTCAAAACTCAATTTTACCCAAATAATGGTTGTCAAACATGGACTAAAATAAGTTTTTTTGAGAAAAATGAGTTTTAAAATAGTAATTTTTTTAAAAAAAATATGTGTTTAAAAAGTAAGATATTTTTTTAAAAATTTAGGTAAAAAAATATTTTATTGTGTTAATGTATGATAGAAAATGAATTTGAGATAACAAAATTTTGATTTAATGGAAGACAAATAGGGGGCTAAAATTTATTTGCCCATTTAAGTCCTTGTTTCACTGCCATTATTTGAAATTTTTTAATATATATTTTGATTTTGAATCACGCATTCATGTAATAAAAATATTTTGCACGTAAATTCGAAATTTTTTTCTACATTTTTTAATCATAAATTTCCCTAAAAATTACTATTTAAAATATTGTTTTTTCTAAATGAGGACTGTCTATACGTGAAAACTTGAACTCGACTCGCGTCATTGGATCGTGTCTTACACCTTAACAATTAAAATTTCTTATCTGATATCCAATTAAAAAGCGAGTAATTTGAATTTTCAAAATCTTAGACCAATTAGATTACACACGACAACTTGGAAGCCACATTGAAATATCTATTTACGTCCACGTGTCAAATTCATAGCCATTAATAAAATCCTTCCACGAAATATCTTCTCTTGGGTCCCACAAATGTCCCGTATAACGTGCCAAATTCATAGCCAATAATTAGATCCCCTCCACAAAATATCTCCTCACGAGTCCCACAAATGTCCCCTATAAAAAGCTTAGAACACATGTGAGGTTCATATCCATTGGTTTATTTGGTCTTGCCGTTCGACCACCAACCGAAATAAATAAGCTCCCGTTGGGTCTCTATTAAAATTTTAATATATACTTATTTTTAATTACGTATTTTTTAATAAAATAATATAAAATATAAATAAAATTATTTTTATTTTTTTAGTCATTTATTATTAAAAAAATACTATTTCAAAAATTTAAATCTCGAATTAAGCAAATAAAGAAAAAGAGGCACTCCTTACTTTTATTAATGGTCAAATCTAACGACGTGGCCAAGTTGAAGCCATAAACATTATTCTTCAAGATATTTTGTGCCACTACACATTTCCATATCTCACTCATTTTGGGTATTTGCAATTTGCATCCTCAAATTACAAACTATGTCCAAAATAAAGCAATGATGCTTGATCACTTGTGTATCTATTCGACGAGTGAATCTTACCGTCAAGTTTCCACCTAACTATACACTTGGAAGCCAATATAACACTTTTGCACGCTTGAATTATCTCTTTGAAGGAACGTGTGTCAAATAATGTCTTTGATCCACAGTAGTACCACTTATGGCTTGAGCCTCAAAAAAAACATTTTTTGCCTTCCACGCAAGTTGAGCAAGAATAGGTTCAAACCCAATCTTCATCCTAGAAAATAGTGAAGTTTTGTAAGGTCTCTATAACTAGATAATTTATATCTTCATCGAGATGTCTATTTCATTGAACTTTTCGATTGAAATCAAGTTGCGTTTCATAGCTAATCGTATTAATAAACTAATATTAGTTCTTACTTCATTTCAAAAATTGATAACTTTTGAATTACGCTATGAAATAGTTGGATATTAGTAATTCTTACTTCAAATATGGTTGGTTTATTAGCATTGTTAATCAATGGTAAAAGATTCAAAATTGATATTTCTAAATATGCCTCCATTTTGCTGGGAGCTTATTAAATATGATAATCATCTGCAAAGCAGGGCTCATGTTTCTTTCCTCAATAGGACATTATAGGTTATTGTTGCAAGAGAGATGACTCCATCATGCCTACAAGTTTTCAATTAGAGGTGTAATTTGTCATTTTTGTGTCTTTGGGGGCTATATTGCAAAGTTGGTTCAAAGTTGTGGTGCAAATTGCAATTCTTGAAATTTTTACATAATACAAACTCGCATAATGATTACAAGAAATTAGAGCCATCACATATGGGCAGTTGAAAAATCACCGTTGGATCAAATTGAACAAATGGGACTTCCATTTTCAGATATTTTAGGTTGAAAATGCCGTAAAACGACTAGCAGAAAGAGGAAAACTGGTACCTTTGCTTCTTCGAGGTATATAGGTTTAACTTCTCTCGTTAATTCCACGTGCCCATTCTTCAAAGAATCGGGAGAAAAATCTTGAAAATGGGAGAAATTGTGGCAAGCTATGAAGATGGAATGGTATTGGAAGTGAAAGGAGCAGCGCAGAATAAGGGCGCAGGGCAAGGTGAAGTTGCAGCTCCACCGTCTGCGGTGGTGGAGGGAGCGGCGGAGGTGGATCCTTCTTATGTCAGATGGGAGAAGTGTCTTCCAAAAATGGTTATGAGAGTGCTGTTGGTGGAAGCTGATGATTCTACTAGGCAGATTATTACTGCTCTTCTCAGAAAATGCAGTTATAAAGGTTGGTTTGAAATTTCATATTTTTGGAATTTAATTGAAATTTTTGTTTGAATGTTTGTCTTCTGGAACATGTTTTATTCGTTGTACTAGGAATGGAATCCTAGTTTCGTCTGTAAATAAAATGGATGCTTTGTTTTTCGGTTAATTCATCAGTTTTAGTCTTTTAGATGAGGATTTCAGTTGTGATCTTTGAGTATTTTGGCTGCAGTAGAACTGATTAGTACATTAAAAGTCATTTTTCGTCTTGAGTATATAAGGAAATTAGGCTGAGCATTTGAGATGGAACCTCTAATTTTAAGAGGTGGGTGCCCAGAATTAGCTGATTGGATCCGTAAGATGACTCTCGAGATGTCAACGGAAGATATGAACGAAGTGCAGACCCGAATTAATTGCAATTGCTGGGAAATTCCGCCGTTCGTTTCAAAACGGTTGCGTTCACTTAAGGTGGCGGCCCTCGATGCAGTGGAAAGTTGGGCCTCGATGTAGCGTTCGATCCATAGTGGTTTGAGAATGATGAACGGATGGATAGACTATCACTTGGAAGGGGCCAAAGAAACGAGGCACTTGGTTTCGGGGCAAATAGAAGTCCCACCTCAACTATATAATGGGATAGGGTCGAGTTTATACGAAAAGTGGAATATTTTTCCTAATAGGTTAAATTTTTGAGATGGAATCCTAAACACAAAATGTAGTAACTGGAGTTGCTGCATGAGCCGGATAAATTAGCTAAACTCAACACTTTCCAAATTGTAATTTTTCCATTTGAAAATATTTTTTGAAGAATTTTACTTGAATATATTTCAGTGTACATCATAAATTTAGTTTTACTGCTAATGTTAGAGACTGCTTTTCCTTTCGGCAGTTACTGCAGTTCCTGACGGCTTAAAAGCATGGGAGGTACTAAAAGAAAGATCCTGTAATGTAGACCTCATTTTGACAGAAGTCGAACTACCATCAATCTCTGGATATGCTCTTCTTTCGTTAATCATGGAGAACGATATCCGCAAAAACATTCCCGTGATAAGTATGATACACATTCAATATGCTCGATCTACATTAACTTATTAATTATGGCTATTAAAATTCTGAATATCTGTTCTCTATGATGCAGTGATGTCGTGGCATGATTCTCTTAGTACAGTCTACAAATGCATGTTGAAAGGTGCTGCCGATTTTCTTGTGAAGCCTGTCAGGAAAAATGAGCTGAGGAACTTGTGGCAACATGTTTGGAGGAGACGACCTGTAAGCCTAATCCTCTTCCCTTCTCCAACATATTACTCTGTTCCAGTGTTATAATAAAGTTCAATAATTCTCATAGAACGTTGTCTTGTTATGTACTATGACGTCAGTCAAGTAGTGGCGATATTGGACTGCTGGATGATAGCATTGAGCAACGAAAAACAGAAGCCACCGCAGAGAATAATTCTGTCAGTAATAATTCCGGTGGTTCAACGGCACACATTCAGAGGAATAGGGAATGCATTGAGAAAGGAAGCGATTCTCAGGTAATGTTTGGGCATTCAGTATCAGTGGAAAAGATCGTTTATACCTTATAGCTGTGCATTTTTTTCTTTCGTCCCCTTGGAGGCAAAACTTGATGAGCCTATGTCTAGGCATGGACGAGACATTTTTTATGTTGTTAGGTACTAAAAGACGTGAATAAATTTGCCCAATTTTGTCTTATTTGCAGAGCTCATGTACAAAGCCAGAGCTTGAGACCGAAGGAGCAGATGTTGAGCATCTGCCAGGACACTCACAACTGAAAAGGATTAAAAATCTTTCGAATGACAAAAATGTACCAACAGAAGGAGAATATCATCAAGAAAATAAGAATTTGCTTATGGCTGATACTGATACCGGAGGTAATATTCTAATGGCTTGTTTCTTAACATGGACTATAAAATCTTGTTTAGTACATTGTCCAATCTTTCAATATCATGTCAATAATTTTTTTCAGCTTTAAGATAAAAAAATCAACACTTTTATGTACTGTCATAACAGAAATGGGATCACAGGCTGTTGCGTGGGTAGATGCCAATACAGTAACTCGAGGAGAAGATAGAGATTATGAAGATCATCTGGACCGTGTCAATGTCATTAGTGAAGCTTCTGAGAATAATCATGTCCCAGTGAATTCTTGTAGTACCATTGACTTAATGGGAGCTTTTGATAGTTACCTCAAAGGCACTTTTAGAAGTTTAGCTTCTAATGCTAGTACAAGCAAGATCGAATTTTTGCCGCTATTGGATCTTTCCTTGAGGATATATCATCCCAACGGCTTTGTGAATCAAGCAAATGATGACAGGCATATTTTAAACCACTCGGATGCATCAGCCTTTTCTCGGTGAGTTTCCAATGCTTGGTCCTTCATTGTGTCTATCACTCTCTCTGTTGTTCTTACTTACTTTGTTCAAGGAATTTAAGCCTTTATTTTATGGTAATTCCTTGCAAAAAAAAAAAAAAAAAGTGTAGTCTTCTATGCCCTCTCCAAAAAAAGAGGAGAACCAAGGGCGTTCACAAAAAAGAAAAAGAGAGACATTGTGCAATTTACAACCTTTGGTTTTGGAGAAAAATGCTTTTGAATTTCTTACATTCATTCTATTTTTTCTTATTGTATTTTATGAGGCTCCCCTTTAATTTTGGTGCAACCTTGTTAAACATTTGATGATTTGTGATGCTTATCTATTGAAACAAAAAAAATGCAGGTACGTTAACAAGCCATTGCAGTCCAATTATTCAACATCACCTAGCACTCGTAATCAACAGAAAGACCAAAAAACAAATTCTGATAAACAATACTATCAAACCCTTGATCATAACTCTGATACACACGGTCCAACCCCGTGCCCTCAAAAACACGGCACTCCAGCAACAAGCCAACCTGGACGGGCTGAAATTACGTTTCCTTATCATCAGCAAACAGGATTGCCCCAACCAACCCCGATTAGAGGTGCAAGGATTGAACCTCCAAGCAATGGATACGGTTCTGCAATGCCTCCAGTTTTTTGTATACAATCAGGCCAGTCCCCACAGCAGAGTCCAGGTACAGTGGGAACTATCGAATCTTCGCCTCCACTGAATCCATATTATCAATTAAATCATCAAAACGGAAGTTCTCAGCATTTTCAGAACATGGATAGAAGGATCAATGATGCCACCAATCAGGCACATAACAAACTGGGGCCCACATTGGAGGATTGGGGACATTTGTCTTCAGCCACAGATCAGAGTGCAAATAGTAATGGTCCGAGTCACCTTCACAGCATGGATTCAGGAAGCAATGGCAAAATCAATGCAGTTTCAGATGTTAAAGCCTCGTCAGAATGTGGCAATGAAGAAGGGTTCATTGTACACGAGGGAACCTCTCATCGATCTGGACAAAGAGAAGCAGCTCTAACAAAATTCCGTTTGAAGAGGAAAGATAGATGCTTTGAGAAGAAGGTATCATGATATTTTCATCATCATTATACCTATTTCATTTTAATATTGAAGGCTTATTACATACTTCTCTAATATGTTTTTGGCAAATCAAGTACACGCCAATTCAAGATTTATCAAAAATCAATTATGTTTTCATGAGTTGCATGCAGATTTAAAATTTTTGTTAAGATTTACAGATCATAATAATCAGAATCCAGATGCCAAAAATCAGATTATTTAATCACGTGTAACATTTTGATCAACCCAGTATACATAGAACTTCTATTCTCTCACCGAAACATCTACATAGTCATTATGATCGATAATTCATTTTTTTAATAGCCATACGTTCAATTCTCACACTTTTCATACTTGTATTGTGAGCAACATTTAAATTAAGTTTGTCTAATGAATCATTTTCGCCTTTGTTGGCAGGTGCGATATGAAAGCAGAAAAAAGCTTGCTGAGCAGCGTCCACGGGTGAAAGGACAGTTTGTTCGACAACTGCCCAATGATCCTCAGCCAGGTGACTCATCTACTGGTTAGCTATTATGAACGGAAGGTCGTATTCAAGACGGAAAATACAAAACTAGTTTTGGCATAAGTAACGGAACTGATAGCTTTTCATTTGGTTTGGCTTCCAATCTTGAGCTTCAAGTAACAAATCAAGACAGAGGTACGAGGATGTCTAATGTATCTACTACCAGTTCCCTGCTCATCCAATAAATGACTAATCGCCTTGTAATCTTTGTATATTACTATTCAATTTTAGGATTTTCTATGTTTTTTTGTGAGAACCATTTCCCTTTTTGTTCAACGAGTAGAAGTAACTGAGTATGTGTTTCGAAAAGAACATCATTTTTTTCAAGACCTCCTCTCATTTGAAGGTGAGGATAAATTGGAAAAAAGGCTCTGATTTTGTTATTTTCTTGGACACCCGTGAACGTGCTTGATTTGATCATGTGTATGAGGAACTTGTATACAAAATTATATATATATATTCGAGATATAATTTGTAAACAGTTTGTGGTAATTTTCCCAATGCTTGAATGACGGAGTGATTTTGTGTTGGTGCCTTCTGACTGTATGACATAATACAAGCACACATAATGCTCTTCGATTGTACTTATCTCCTAACGCAAGGACATGTCAGGCACAATTTACTAGACACGACTCGACGGGGTTAAGGAAGGAAAAAAAGTTCTAGTCTTGTCCTACCTACCAAACATGCCTAGCACCACGATAAATATTTGTTGACAGGTGTAGAAATTTGATAAAATTAGAGCTTGGCGTTGTGTTAGAATTTCTATTTTCTTCAATCATCATGTCTTTTTTGTTGAAAGGGATGTTTGAGTTATGAGGACATTTTAGAAAGATTGTGTTGCAAGTGACTATTAGGAAAGCTTTTCACCTTAAATTGATGCGATCTTGTGACCATCTCTGCGCCAAATATTATGAATAATTGGAAAATTCACACATACATTAACCTTGTAACAAATCTAAGACATGATCCCTTGGTCCATAATCACGATAAAAAGGACAAAAGTCAAAAAAGGAAAGGGTCAGATGATAAATCAATCAAAATAATGGGGTATATCATCTTTTTCTTTAATGATGTTCAATAACTGAAATTTCGAAGGGATTTTGCTTCCCAGACTGTAATATTCTTTTCAAGATCCCCAACCCTGCATAGGCTTCGTTCAAGTATTATATAGTCGACGTTACCAGCAAGCAATAAACCTTTTCTTAAATCGAAAGTTAACCACTATATGGGACACACTCAACCCCAGTGGCTCCCATAAAGTCAATTTCTCAGATTCTCTGCTCTTCCTTTTGAGCTTTTTTCTGCAAAGCATAACAAATTCAAATACACCAAGACTTTGATTACAAATAATTCAAACATTTCTACAAAGACTTCATCTCAAATTTTGCAGTTAATCATCATACTTCACTCCAATGAATGGGAAAGGCAAATGCCTATCCTGTTTCTTGAAAAAGTACAACTTTTCTTGCAATAATTGTAAAGTTTTTCCCATCAGATTCCTCTGTGATAGATATCCTTGGCTGCGAAAAATTAAATCATCAAGATATACTTGTAAATTCTATTAGATGACAGTAAGCATGCATATTCAGAAATCAAGAAGGGGTTTTTCCTTCTTATTGAGCAAAATAATTGCCGCTTTATGGGTTCAAGAATCCTTTATTAACCATATCATTTCGGCTTCTCTGTTTACTATGTAAACTCCCCCCTCTCTGCTCTGCAAATGTCTCGAATTCTTGAAAATTCTCCCAAACACTGTGCCAAGCAAGGATTCAACTTCAAGAAATTCAACAAGAGGCTCTTCTTTGCTTTCTCTACCTTTCTGCTTACAGTTTTATCATTCATCTTGCTAATTTGGCTCATCCTACACCCAACAAAGCCCCAGTTTTCTCTCAAAGAGGTTGAAATCAATCAACTCAACCTCTCAGGTCCCTCCCTTCTCAACTCCTCAGTTGAGCTCACTCTCCTATCCAACAATCCAAACAAGAAAGTCGGGATTTATTATGATGAGCTACAAGTATGTGCATCTTACAAGGGTCAAACAATTACTCACGATACTTCTATCCCTCCTTTTTACCAAGAGCATGAAGAAACAAATTACCTGAGTGCGTCTCTGGTTGGATATCAGCAACCTGTAGCTCCGTCCTTCGGTTACGATGTCGGGCGCGACCAGAGAACCGGAAAACTGGTTTTGACTGTCAAGGTAATTGGAAAACTACGATGGAAGGTCGGGACTTGGGTTTCTGGGATGTATAGGATTAATGTGAACTGTTTAGCTATCATGCCATTTGGACCTATACCATCTCCTCCCCTAAGTTCCAAACAAGGGACACGATGTTCAACTACCATTTGAAGGATTTCATGGTAAAAAGTAAAGTGATTTTCTGTATACAGCATAATATCCACATATTCAACAAGGAGATGCACTCAATACCTAAATTGGAGAAACCTTTGTGCTCAGTGTTTGTTTCAGAATCTCTTATATGAATATTGTTTTTTAATTATACTACTACATGGCATAAATTGTGATGATGTAAGTGTTTATTTTTCTGATATAACATAAAACTATAATTAAAAAACTTCAAAAGGCCACTAATTCAACCTTCTTCTCCATGAATAATTTTTTCAAAAGTAAAAATAGCAGGGTTGAGTTGTTTCTTGTTACAATTTCACACCTTTCTGAAGGAAAGATGGCAGTCTAACTTCACATTCACACCATATGTTCTGCGCTTATGTGTAGGGAGATCAAGGATGTATAATCATTGAAGAGATTACGCAAACGAAAACTACCCTTTCAATTAGAATCAACTTATCAACTAACGCCCCAAATTTCAAAGAAACCATGAGTGTTACTAAAATTTAATTCGATAGAAACAAACCGATGATGTTCATAGAATTTCTGTTATTGCCAAGTAATATGAGACTATGCAACAAACGAACTTATTTATTAGTGGTCTGAATTATGCAAATTAAAATCCCCCATTAAGAGATTACGCAAATTAAAATCACCCATTTAATTAGAATCAACTTATTGAACTGATTAAAACAGACTCATGAACCTGAATTATGCCAAATATATGCTCATAGACAGGTAATGCACAACCATTCAGTCAACAAATAGATGAAATCCTCCAACTTCTTGTATACTCAATTATTCATCCAAATAGAACGCTTTCAACCACCTGATACAATCAGTTCCAATTCTCTTACTAGTAGACGATACACAATAAATAGACAAGATCAATGGCCCATTACCTCAAACTTTCACCTCCTGCAACTTGTTTGAAGATGCAACAGCGATCCAATCAGGCTGTGCGGAAGACCACTGAAGCTGATTAATCTCAGCAACAGCAGAATGCACTATCAAGGGATCAATTCCATTAGGCAACTCCTAGATAAATGCTCGTGCATCATCCCCAGCCCAGCAGATATGCCTGCAACTCTGGGGAGCCAATGATATCGCATTTGCACTGGCCTGATGCCTGTCCAATTCTGCCACAGTCATTGTGAGGTATCTAATGACCAATATCCCAATCTTATGCTGTCCATAATATTGTGGCCACGTACCTAAAATCATGCTTATTCCAAGTCAACCTCAACAATAGAGTATCCGGCTGTGGGCTCTTGTAAATAATAGTTGAATATAATGCTCCTTATCCTTAAAAGTCAAAAGTTCTCACCGAACCATCAGCTGAAACCGAGGCAAAAACTCCTGCTCCACACCAGGGAATGTCATAAACCTCTTTATCGTAGGCTATCAATTGGGTTTCCACCGCACCCGTCAATATCCCATATCGTATAAGTGGTGCCAACGCTGGACGTGCAAATCCTCCGTGGCTCCACCTCATTCCAATCAATCAAGGTTAAGGGAGCGCAGAAATCACTAGTTTGCTGATGTCCAGGGTACGAATTGACTCAATGAAGGCTTCCCGGAGTTCCCAGAGGCGGAGATAGTCCCCGGAGGAGGCGAGGAGGTTGGCGGCGGTGGTAGGGGCGGGGTGTGAGCTTGGTAGGGGAGTGAGGGTGTTAGAAGAAGAGGGAAGATAGGGGCTTGAGGGATTTGGTTTCGGCATCGAAGGAAAGAATGTAAACCAGGTTGTTGAATTCTTCGAAGCTGCCTACAGCAATGCTGAAGCGGCGGCGGAGGTGGTGGTAGAAACTGCCATGGCTTACATGTGGTTGGGGGGGGAGGGTGGGGGTCAAAGGTGATGCAGTCTTCCGATCGGAGGTGGGATCCTTGGTTGAATTTTCCGTTTTTGCGGCAAAATTAGGTGAATTTCAGCCGAATAAACTGGAATTGACCGTCGAATTTTCATATTGCTGTCTACAATTTTAAAATCCACTTTTCAGTTCGTTCACAAAATCAAACAAAAAACGACGATCCTAATTAGGTAAAAAAAAAAAAAAAAAAATCTTGTGTAAGTAAGTATGCAAACAGAGTTTATTCCATTATATTTCCTTTGATCCAACCAAACCAAAATACATTCCCCGTAAGGCCACTCGTGTAAGAACAACAACAAAATACAACCTCATAATCCACAAAGGTTTCAACTTCACTTCAAAAGTTCCATGATCCATGAATTAAATGCACAGCAAACCTTTCGAAAATCCCTAAATCCAGCCCCTTCAGCCAATGCCTTAAATTCATTTTCTGTCCTCTCTTTCCCTCCTGGATTGTGTGCCAACATAATCACATCAATATGGACAACATTCTTAGTTGCAAGTCCCGTGTCTGGTGCCTCTGGGAGAATGCATTCAGCCAATATGACTTTCCCATTTTCAGGAAGTGCTTCGTGGCATTTCTTCAAGAATTTCAGGCAGTGTTCGTCGCTCCAGTCATGACAAATCCACTGCAAGATCGTTAAAAATTTGAGAAAATGTTAATGTCGTGTATGATTCGCATGCATGAATGATATAAGCAAGTTTTGATTGGTTTTGTTTGTAGTATCAACCAACTGAGGTGGGGATCAATTAAGCTCACCTTCATGAAGATGGCATCTCCTTTAGGCACACTAACAAACATGTCTCCACCAACATGCTCCACTCCTACATATAGCCTAAGTTAGTGAATTGACCAAATAAAAGGAAAAAAGAAGAGAAGCCACCAGCGACTATATAAAGCATATTCGATACACGGTATTGAACATGACCCTTTTCTTTTCCTTTGATATTAATTGACCTTAAGAAAGTAGTATGTGAAGAGAAAGACCTTGATAAGACGGAGCGTCTTCGATAACATGGGGTAAATCGAAATTAATACCCTTGATGGAGGGATGCTTTGAAACTATCATATTAAGTGTTGCACCAGTTCCACCACCAACATCCACAATGGACTTGAGGCCCTCAAATCCATTATATGTCTCAAGAATTTTCTTCATAGTGATTGTAGAATGATTAGACATTCCTTGGTTGAAAACCTTGTTAAATCTTGGATCAGTACCATGATAATCAAATGCTGTCATTCCATATGCTTTATTGAATGGAATTCCTCCATCAAGAACTGCATCCTTTAGATAGTACCTGTAATACAAGAATGAAGAAACTAATGAGATAAATCATTAGCACATAGGATTCCTTAATCCTTGGTGAAATGGATTGGTTAAACCATTAAGTCGATAAAGAACAGAAGGTGTGATTGTTTTTTCCATTAATTTGACCCACTCCACTCGACTTGACTGTGATAATTACAAAATGTCAATTGATAATGTCTCTGTCGTCATGCAACATTAGTTTCAAATTTGGACAAAGCTAACGCTGCTAGAGAAGTTGGTGGTGTAGTAGGTAGAACCAAAGAACTTTCTAAGACAGGGTCCACCTAGTGCCTTAATTTGCAATAGTTTCTTGCAACGTACCAAATAGAAAAAATAAAAAATAAAATATTTTTTGTCAAAATATACATGAAATGTTAATAAAAATATATTCTTATCTTCTTTTTCACTCTATTTGAATGTGCCAAACATTTCTTGATATATATAATTTGAAAATAAATCATTAAAGTTAGGTTCTTTAGACTTTATGCAGTTTCTAGAAGCAATATTGGTGTATAAGAAAATATGGCTAACATCCACCCCGGTGAATATACTTTCGCTTAATGTCAATTAGATATCTATACTTCAATTTTGTTAAATCGAGTAATAACGTTATAATTTGATTTCAATTGAGTAATTAAGCTTTAATTTGATTTCAATCAGGTAACTACATTTTAATTTTTAACCGATTGAAAAATAAAGCATGATTATCAAATTGAATAATAATAAAAAAAAACTACCACCAACAATTCATTCTCTAAAATATATTATCAAATACTGAAAGAAATTTTTAATCACAATTACATTTTCCATTGTTTCATCGGGAATTTGGAGGCTATATTGGTACACTAAATCGTGGGCCAGATTGAGTAGTTTTTTCTTGTCAACTTGTCACGGGAGAAGTTAAAATAAGTTAGTTTGTTTTTTTGTTCAAAGTTCATGTAAATCTTATTTATTTTTGACGTATATGATTTAACAATTTAAAAAAGAAAACACTTTCTTGCTCAACACATTTTGAATTCACACCCAATATGAAAAAAGATGTGCACTATGCGATAGAGAATAGGGATAATTAGATTATAACGGAAGAGAAGTTACCAGCTCTCCATGAGGATCTTATCCTGGTTCATGAGTAACAAAGGGGCCATGGAAACACCATCTTCATTCTTGGTCAAGAACTTGCACACCGGCGCAAGAGAGTACAACCTCTCAACGCCGCCGTCCGGCAGGGTTTTCAGGTTGCAATTCAGAACAGAATTGCAAGCGAGTAGCCGGAGAATCCTGTCCAGCATGATTTTTGACTCTGGATTCTTCGTCGGAATCTGTTCAGCAAGTTGTGCAGGAGAAACAAACGCACCAGGGCCTGCCTTTTTAATGAGTTCAAGAAGGTCTAGTTCAATGGCGGATTTAAGCACCATAGGAAGTACAGAAGCACTTGACAATTGGATGGCAAATAAACAAGCTTCTTCTTCAGATGAATCCATTTGGATTTCGTGAATTTAGATTATTTTTCTGAGGGTTTTCGCGAGAAAAGTAGGAGCCAGAATGAGGATAATTGGGGTTCGTGGAGTGGTATATATGATTCTTTTTGGACTCACCATCCTTCTGGTTGCACCCTCCATTAGACCCCACCATGGGCGGTTTAGGTGGTAGCATGTGGGGCAGCTGACCACACAAAAGAAAACTTGACTTTTATGTTTTGTAAATTTTTTTTTTTCAGGTTTTATTATGTGTGACGCTCTGTGTACAAGCTCCCTCATAAAAGGATGGCCCGTGATTTTTTTGTTAAAAAGTACTTTTAGTAGTCATTGAACTCTATTTTTTTAACAAATTGTTACTAAACTTTCAAAGTTATTTCCTAATAGCTGCTTTTAAGCTCTAATGTTGTTTTTCGCTCATCATTACAAATCGTTTGAAAAAAATTAACATATTGTTTATCGTGTTATAGGAATCATTAGTTACTAGCAAAAGAAAATGAAAAAAAATTCCAATACTCCCGAAGTACTGAAACTCGGCAGTCTCATAGACAACGTATTGTAATCAATTATCTTCATTAATGTTATGTTGCTTACAATTTGTTTTATAACTTAATTTTTGACCCACAATAAAAGAATGTTTGACTCCACTACTAGAACCCGCAACTCACTCTATTAGAAGAGTTGCATATGTCTCACTTTTTATTGAAATTTATGTTAATAATTTTTTATTATCAAATTTAGTAAAAGTAAGATTTGACATTGATGTATATAGGTTAGGTGGGAATGACTAATGGCCAAAATCGATTAAGACTTATTCCTCCCATTTGGAGAACCAAACAAAATAAGGATCCAAATTATTAATGCCGCTTAAAAAAGTAGATTATCTTTACCTACCACCACCTACTACGTGTCCCAGTTGCTTAAAAATAAATTGATTATTGCTTATAGATTAATTATTCTTGTGGGTATTATATATAATAAATCTTAATAAGCAAAGTAAGGAAAAACTCACCTTCACACCTCTAGTTCAATGGAGGAGGGATAGGATTGGCGACTACCCCTACATATTTTTTAAGTTTTCTGAAATTATATAGAATGTTTTATAGTGTCTTCGATTCACCATTTTTTTCATTTCTTACGTGACAATCTCGACTCCACTACTACAAACGCACGTGCATAATCAGGATGAAAATTGGTCCAATTTAATGTTAGAAAATTTAACCTTTCTTTATTTCAACACCATGAAGTCAAATTAACAGGGTAGGTCAGGTCCAATTTACACGACACCCAAAAATGAATAGTATATTTTGGAATAATAGGTTGATGAAGACTGTATGGTTAAAATCTATGAAATTTTTTTAACGAATATGTTATTAAAAAGAAGAGGCAGAGAAATGTATTTCGAAAATAAAATCAAACAAAGATTTCTTAAATTTTGCCTGTTTGGCCAAGGTGTGAATTCCCCCTCTGTCCTCTCTTTTCCACCTGGATTAAAGGCCAATATTATGACGTCAATATGGACAGTCCTGACGTCAGCCAGTCCTTTATTTGGAGTCTCCGAGAGAACATGTTCAGCAAGAGAAAAGACATTTCCAAGTGTTTTGTGACAATTTTTCAATATTTTCAGTCAGAATTGCTCCAATCCTGACAAATCCACAGATGAAAAAAAATAAATTAAAATTATGACTCATATTACAAATAACAACAGTACAATGTTGAAATCATTCGGTTAAAAGTACTTTACCTACCTTCGTTAAAATGATGTCTCCTTCAAGTTCGTTCACAAACATATTTTTAAAGACACAATCAACGCTTACATACCTACAACCTCAGTTGAAGGTTAAAACGAACAACTTCAACGAATATTTGTGCTCACTAGAACATAATTTTTTGTACCTAGACGAGATGAAACAACGTGAACAACATGAGACGAAGCGAATTTTATGTCACGATTGAAGGTTACATAGTTATGATCAAATTTAGTGATGCCCCCATTCCACATCTGACATCGACTGTTGAAGTGAGATTATCAAATCCTTTCTAGGTTTTAAGAATTTTCTTCATTATGATGGTCAAATGATTTGACATTGCTTTATTCAAAATCTTGGATTTGTGCCGGGTACTCTAATGCATTCATTCCACATGCTTTGTTAAATGGAATTCCACCTTCGAGAATTGCATCCTTTTAGGCTGTACCTATAATTAAAGTGATTAGATAAATTTATTTTCCTGATAAAATAGTTATTCCTTTAATTGAACAATATTAGAGAGGAGAGATATATAACAAAATTAAATGCATACAAGCATGGATGAGTGTCATATATAGTTTTCAACAATTTAACAAAGGAAGCAAGATTATGTGATAAATCTTGCAAGTTTGACAGATTATTTTTCTGATATATGTGGATTTATCGTACGACGAATGAAGTGATCCTATAGAGCATATAACGAATAACCACAGAGCATATGACAATTTATAAAGATTAGGGAGATATTTGATTGTTCGAAAGCTTTTCGAGTTGAGCAATTATTAGCATGTTTGGCTAAGTTTATAAAGTTACTACCGTTTATTTTAAATATTTAATAATCAAACATGTTTGTGACCTTGTTGGGCTGGATCTATGGGCCAATACAATCTTTTTCTACATGGGTTTACAGAGTTTTCTTGTAAAAAAATTAGGCCCACGTGGGCCGACTTGGTCCCCTAAATCTGGGCCAAACTGGGATGTGGTTGTGTCGGGGCCTTGGGGCCATCTCCAAAGCAACTCGAGCTGCCTCAACTTAGATAGTTTAATACATTTCGAGTTCGACACTCCATATGCATACTTGTATCAAAATCTCTCGCAAAAAATGTCACCAACTTTTAATAAATAATAATTCAACGTTTGGAAAGGTAGGTGCAAGGCGCCACTCTCCAAAGTCCAACCCCATTTCAGTACCAGCCCTCTCCCCTACAAGAGCAAGCGAGATTGCTCGTTGCACACTTGGGACATATGGTTTAAGAAAATTACCCTTGATCCAATAAGATGATTCTTTTCGAGGATTTGCCGGGTATAGTTTCTCTTTACTTCTTCATGTCGGATCATAATATGGACTTCACCTACCTATGGATGCCATGCCAGGCTCTCTCTTAATTAGAAAATCGATTTTCAAGGTAAAGCAATCTTAGGTAGTTGGGCCAAAAGTTTCAAAATGAGTGGAAGTCTAGGCCCAAAACAATAAACGGAGCCCTAAAATGAAAACCAGTTATCCCTTCCTCTTCCTTAACCTCAACACTCTCCTCCAGACTGCAAACCCTCAAAATCGAACCGAAAATGCCGGGTCCCGTCGTCGAAGAAATTAAAGCTGAGGAAAAGTTTCAGGTAGCATTTTAATATTAGATCAATACCCACTTTTGTGGTTTATAGTCACATATATACATACATCTCTTTGTGTGTATGCGTGGATTA
>CAIGRN010011690.1:0-20386 GCA_903798345.1 Fraxinus anomala | reverse complement strand
GCAATTGCAAAAGATCTATTAACACCTCTAGTTAGCATTGTAGCTTCGGAATCTACTTTTAGTGCGAGAAAGATGGTTCTTTCTGAGGTCAGGAGTCGACTAAAAAAAGATATTTTGGAAGCGTTAATATGCGTGAAGGACTGGGAAGACGTTAATTATCGAATTCAAGATAAATATGTCGAAATTGCATATAATCAAGTAAGTGATATTTAATTTTACCGAATTCATCACAAAATTTTATTTTCATACCTTTATAATTTTAAAAAAAAAAAATTGTATACGTAACAAGTTGTTCGTGTACAATTTTTAACTCCGCCTACTCGANAACAAAAAAAAAAAGTAAAAAATTAAAAAAAAACTTAAACTGCCTGCACAGCAGGCAGCTACAAATTGTAGCCGGTCCCAAGCCCGGATAAAGGAGAAGAGTTTATCTTTTTTTTAAAAAAAATAAAAATAAAAATATTTTGGAAATATATATTTAAAAAATTGTTTACAAAATGTGTGCATATATTTATTTATTTTTAGGTTTAAATATTTAATATAATATAAAAAGGTAAATAAAAAACAAAACTTAACAAATAAAATTTTTTTTCTTATTATTTTAAAAAGTATAAATATTTTGGAAAATGTATATTTAAAAAAAATTAGAAAATGTATATGTATATATATTTTTTGAATTTTAAGTTTTGTAATAAAAAAAATTAAAAAATATGAGTCGGCGAACCGAGCAGCTCATTTAGGGTGAGCTCGGGCTCAAGCCGTGCTCACTTAAAAACCACGAGCTCGACTCGTGGGCATGGGCAGAGCCGATCGCACGTTACCACCACTACCTCCATTGTACACTAAATCACTACATCAATTTGATACAATGAATTACACCAAATATTGTGTAGCACTACTTTGAAGTTTTTCATTATTCATATTTTGCCCTTCATTACAATAAATTTTAATTCCTATGATATCCTTTTATTATTTATGATTTAATTTAATTTATATTTGTTTTACTTTGATTTATTATTTTGAATTAGCACACATTTATAAATTTTAATCAACTATTAAATAATAACTATAGATTACATTAAATAAAATTACTCATTATAATAATAACGGTTGTGGGATGAATATACCATTTCCGAATATTAAATGACGAAATTAGTTGTGATTATTATTAGATGTACTTTTTTGAGCATTAAATTTAATTTTTTAATTGTGATATTAAGCGTAATATATATATATTTTTAAAAATATTAATAAGTACAATATTTTTATGCATTAAATATAATTTTTTAATTAATAATTTTAGAAATAATATAATTTATTAATTGTTGAGAAATAAAAAGTAAGAAAATAAAGGAAATTGCCATGTAAAATGGAGTTATGCTTCTTTTACAGAAGCATGACTCGCAGGGGGCTGTACAGGCCCCTCACAAAGTGTCACACAGTGATAATGTTTATTTTCTCATTCGATACGGTAAGCACGCTAACAGTTAGGCGTGATGTCTATTTTACCAAAGAGTGCACTAATAATATGATTATATGCAGGTATTCTCTCTAACATCCTACTCATAGCATCCGTGTGTGAGAGTTGTTTGAGTTTACCGGCCTAAGAATGAGGGGAAGACAACCTTGAGGCGTAGTAACTCGGGAGCCAAACCTGCGGTCCGTGAAAGTTGGTATCAGAGCGGGACCGCTCGTGCATGAGGTGTTTTTATGGGACAATGTCGTGTGTAAAAGATTTTGGGTCATGGATCGTGTCGACAAGCTAGCGGAACACGATGAAGGAAGCTGTGGGAAAGACGAATGAAAAGGGATGGTGCTGCGCAATTACCTAGGTGCCTTTCGAGGAGTTTTCGTGGAGCGCACATTGCAGGGCACAAATGTCGAAGATTGTGTATTTAATTCGACACGTGTTGAGGCGCTGCGGTTTGATGACCGTCCATCCGAAGAACTAATGCTTAGAGGGGCAGATGGTGAAGATTGATGTCGGAGGCGGTAAGTACAAGTTACTGCGGGTTTATGAATGTCTGTCCATGTGGAGGTGGTGCCGTTGTTATCTTGCAATGAGACGAATGCGTGTTGATGCAAAACACATTTCTCGCTCGATGTCGTAAGCGAATTCGAATGGAGGAAAATGTCAAACAGTGAGAATGCTTATCTCCCCATTCGACACGGTAAGCACGCTAACAATTAGGCGTGAGGCCTATTTTACCAAAGAGTGTACTAATGATATGATCATATTTAGATATTCTTTCTAACATCCTACTCATAGCTTGCCTGTGTGCCAGTTGTTTGAACTTGTCGGCCTAAGAATGAGGAGGAAGGCGGCCTTGAGGCGTAGTACCTTGAGATCCAAACCTGCAGTCTGGGAAACAAAGGGTGGGGCTCGCCTTTTTTGTTTTTTAAATGCGTGTGGGGCCCGCCCCCACAGGGGCCGGTACAGGGGCTGTGAGTGATTACTAATTTGTACTAATTTGGTGCAAACTGTTGTTGGAGATGGCACAAATGATTTGTTTTAATCCAAAAATAAAGAGACAGAATTTTGGACTATGATTCCCCTCAGAGTATCTGAATAAAATATACAAATATAGATAGATATACAAATAAAATCCCAGGCGAAAATCCAAAACCTGTAAAATTCCTCCTCAAGGAGAAAATCTGAAGCTCTGTGATGTCGCAGGCTCGAATCTACGCTGATGTCAACGTCCGCCGCCCTCGAGATTACTGGGATTATGAATCTCTCACCGTTCAATGGGGGTATAATTCCTAAAAAGCCCTAATTCAGGGCGATTTTAAGTTTGATTGCCTATTTTTCTATTTTATGAAAGTAATCTTGTAATTTGAATTAGAGTTAAATTGTTGTGTGGGCATAACAATTATATGCGTTTGCTCTCGATTATATTTTAATTATGATGATTTAAAATTTAAATCGTTCAGTTTTGTATGTATATAGAATAATTGTTTTATGTAGGTATTAATTGAGGGAAAAGAAGAGCTCGTGGGAAGACGATTTTCTATTGTTAATCTTTAGTAGAATGAGGTTCTGTTCAAGAATATAAAAAAATAGAATGGAATTATGTGGTGGAACTATGGCAATTTACGAATGTCTGAACAGTGTTTCGTATGATCTCTTACATGCTTGACCTGCCATATAAATGGGATTTTTAACACTTTCAAGCAAGTTAGATGTGAAGAACACTGCTAAGAATAGTCTTTTTATTTCTTTTCATTAGACTATTTGGGTTTACTATTTCGGAAAGTTGGAATGCTCTTGTTTTTCTGTAGATTATCTTTGGCAAAGTGACATACATTGTCAATTCCTGGCTGATGCTAGATGCATGGCTAAACCATCGTCTTGAGGAACAGAAATGATTTGGTTTCTTTTGTTAGATTAGCTTTACTTTAGGCTGGACATTGAATTGCGCAATTGGGCACCATCCCTCCATAGTGGCTTTTGGGAATGGATTTTACCAAGAATATCTTGTTATTAGCTGCTTTCTCTTCTTACCTCATCATTATGACAAGTACTCTAAAACATATCTAGAAACAGGTTTATAGATTTTAACTCCCAAACATAAAGAACTTGAAATAAAATGTTGTGATGTTGCAGTAGCTTCGAATAACTTTTTTTGGTCCTTTAAAAGCAATGATGTTGATGTAATTTGCTATTAGATGTATAATTTCACTCTCAGAAAGTATTAATTTTGTAAAGTTGCTATCTGAAAAGGAATATGAATATTGTAAAGGAGAGTGCATGAGTTGACAAATGATGTAACGACCCTGGTCTCTATACCCAGCCCGTTAGCTTTCGAACTGTTCGCTTTGGGTGAGTATCTGCCTACTTAACCCCTCACGGATTTCATTGATACCAAGATTTAACTTAAGTCTCTCATTAGGCAAATATTTTGAGTTCGAATCTTGGAGGACGCTATAGAGGGGTTAAGTAGGTGGGCATTGATACTAGAATTCAACTTAAATCTCTAATTTGGTAGAGGTCTTGAATTCGAATATTTGGCGATACAATAGAAATCAGTGAGGGGTTAAGTGGGTAGATGTCCACCCAAAGTTGACGGTACATATGATATAACGGTTTGGGCATAGAGGTCGGGTCGTTGCAAAAAAAAAAAATGCAAGCTCTTTTTTTTTAACGATCTGAGTTTCTATACCCAAACCGTTAGTTTACGTATCGTCCGTTTTGGGTGGGCCTATGCCCACTTATCCCCTCACGGCTTTCTATTGCGTACCCCAGGATTCTAACTCAATACTTTTGCTTAATGAGAGACTTAAGTTGAATCCTGATACTAATTGGGTAAGTTGCCCGATTGGGTTCGAATTTTGGGAGACGCGGTAGGAAGCCGTGAGGAGATAAGTGGGCATAGGCCCACCCGAAGCAGACATTAGGTAAATTAACGGTTTGAATATAGAGACTCGGGTCGTTACAGATGAAGTTACTAGATCAAAGTAAGTAAAGGGGAACAAAGTAGGAGAGAATATAATTGCTTAAAGTGTTACAACCATTGATTACCAAGATCCTAGTCGATCATATTTTTGTTGGAAACGAAGAATGTAGAAATGATGCTGCACTAATGTATAAATATCTATATTTCATATTGCCACTGCATGTCTATTATATTAGAAACCTTTTAGTTTTATAACACGTTCGATGGTTTTGAGGTGCACTAAACATGCTCATTTCCTTGTTTCAGTGACCAAGAAGATTATGAGGTTGTTAGGAAAGTGGGAAGGGGAAAGTACAGCGAGGTTTTTGAAGGCATAAATATCACGAACAATGAAAAGTGCATCATCAAAATTCTCAAGCCGGTCAAAAAGAAGAAGGTAACTATCATAATTTATCTGGAATAAGTGTTGCACGTTACATGATTCCTACAGCAATTTAAATTTGGACTATGATGCATGGGAAAAGACATGTTTAGATATCTCCATTAGTCTAAGGATCTCTTGAGTAATCTTTCACATGTATTAAAGTTTATCAAGATCTTATACTGGTTAATCTTAATGTATGTGTATTCTGCAGATTTCTATTTCTCAGTTGTTGAGTTCATATATAATTTCTTTTCAATAGTTCAAAACGAAGTGCTTAAAGAAACACTAATTAAAAAATTAAGATCTCATAGAAGCTAATATGATCCTCCGTGGGGGTAAATTTGTCTCTTTCTCATGATCGTACTAGTGACTACCGTCAAAATTTATTGACTTGATGTAGAAGTAGTTCATTTTGTATGTCTCATTTTCATTTTATTTGCTACAACTAGCTCTTTACTGTAATTATAATGCATTAATGCTCTTAGGTAATCCTTGTCAAGTAACAATTTTCATTTCTGGGATTTTTTGTGGTTTATTATTGAAGCTTCCCAAAACCTTACCCCCTAATAGCTTCTAAAGATGATGTCCTAGTTGATACCTTCACATATCAAATGCATCTTCTTAGAAAATGTTTATTGTCTGTATAGATTACTAATACTGTTTCTAATTTGTGCAGATAAAGAGGGAGATTAAGATACTTCAGAATCTTTGTGGAGGTCCAAACATTGTGAAATTGCTCGATATAGTCCGAGATCAGCACTCCAAAACCCCCAGCTTAATTTTTGAGTATGTTAACAGTACGGATTTTAAAGTCTTGTACCCGACGCTGACAGATTATGACATACGCTACTACATATATGAACTTCTGAAGGTTTAGTCTTATTGCTTCTATTTGTCTTCTTCCTTTTTTTTTTTTTGGCTTGGTTATATCAGCTTTATGGGATTCTGTACTTGTATGCAATTTTTTGAATTGGAAAGATTTGTAATAGAAGTTTTTGCCACCACTATTGTTTGACGATGTACCATATTGATATGGGAAGAGGAGAAATGATTAAAACTGCATATTGGCCCTGGCTCTGTATCACGGACACTTCAACTAGCGTAGTGTGTCCGTGTTGGACACGTGATGGATACCAATACTTCTCGGACATTCTGGCGTGGTCATTTTTTCTTTATCAGAAATATTATATATTTTAAACTCAAAGTTATTATTAAATATGTACTCATATTTAAATGATTTTTACAAGAAAAATTAATAAGAAGTATAAAATTAAATTTATAATATATAAATAAAGAATTTAATCAACATGTTGACGACGTGCCGTGTTATTAGTTTTTTGAAAAATCTTGTGTCAGCGTGTCGAGCACGTGTCTATGTCGGTGCTTCATAGGGCCTTGTACACTATCCAATTTTTCTATTTTATTAATTCCTCTGTTTTCCTATCAACTTGAAGTCTTCCCTTCATTCTTCTACTTATGATGATAAGATTAGGATATTGTATCCTGAGTTCCCCATTATTTGGATACACACGAATCCAAAATTGTAAGTGAGGCATGTATTCTCTGTAATTATTGAGTGACTCTTGAAACTTGTTTAAGTGGTCCTGCAAGATTGAATCATTTTTGCTTGTGTTCACGCTTTCTTATATATACTTAAATTGTTCGTAAACTTCGAAATGGAATGGCAAAATCCTTGGACACTTGGACTTGGAGCAAGAGTATTAATAGTTTTATCTATAGCATGCATTTAGGATTATTCTATTTCTATTCAATCAATCAAATAGTAAAAGAACAGGACTATATAAACCATTAACGTGTTAAATTATATCTTGAACGCTTTAAATACTTTTTACAAGGTTTTCATTGTTCTGTTGCATTACTCTAGCTTATGAAGGTTTGTGCTCATATGAAAAGCCATTTAAAAATAGGCTAATGTTACATCTTCACAACAAATGAAACAGGGAAAAGCTATGGTAATTGCTTGTTCCTAATTTTTACAAGACAGGTGGTGTCTATCTCAACTACAACACTAAGAGTCATTTTGTGGTTGCATTAGCTGTAGCATATTTGGCTATATCTTAATTTTGCACAACTATTGGTACCAGTTTGCAATGTTGGTGTCCATGGTCAGTATATGATCTACATTAGTTTCACCAGAGTTTTCCTCCCTTTGAATGTATAAGAATGTGCATTAAAGTGTCACCCAATGTACTCTGCTGTGGCATCAGGGGGTTGAAGGTTGAGTTTTTTGAGACTTGAATGAACTTAATAACTAATATGAGCAGGCATCAACATTGAGCTGATTTTTCAAAAGTATCCTGGAATCTTAATAATTGAATAGTTTTTATTTCCAACTTTTTTGGTGTTTCTTGATTGTTGGCTTGTTGCCAAAATCTTTGAGATGTAATGCAGGATTACATGATTGATTGATCAACCACGTTCTAAAACTGCAGGCATTAGATTATTGCCATTCTCAAGGGATAATGCATAGAGATGTCAAACCTCACAATGTTATGATTGATCATGGGCTGCGAAAACTTCGGCTCATTGATTGGGGCCTTGCTGAATTCTATCATCCCAACAAAGAATACAATGTCCGAGTGGCTTCAAGGTCTGTTTGATTGACTAATATTTTGTTCTATATGCTCAATGCTTTCCTAGATGCCTATGCTTGCATTTTACTTTGCTGCCGATGTTAAGATTCAAAAAGGTTTCTATTTTCAATTTACTGCTATTGACTTTTTGTCTTTTGAATTTTTGTTTAGATACTTTAAGGGGCCTGAGCTGCTTGTGGACTTGCAAGACTATGATTATTCTCTAGACATGTGGAGCCTGGGTTGTATGTTTGCTGGAATGGTGAGAATTGTTCTTCTAAAATTTCATGTTGGTAATGTTATGCTATTTAATTTCTCATTTTCTTTAACATGCAGATTTTCCGGAAGGAGCCTTTCTTCTATGGCCATGACAATCAGGATCAGCTTGTCAAAATAGCTAAGGTATTTTAAATTCTGGTATCAGCTGTTTTGGCTGACAATTGAATTAGATTTTCTCTGTCCCAATGAAGTTTACAATTGGTTCCTTGGAATATTCTATGATTCTATAATTTTTCACTTTCTCACCCATTGTTACAAGTGACTGCCTGGAGAAACGTCATTTGAAAAGCTCCCTCAGCTTATTTTCTTTTGGATGATTTTGAGTAATTCTGGATTTAAAATCCTTAGTCAAGTCCCTGCATCATTATACAGTTGTTTATAATGGATTGAGATACATCTGAAGTCATTCGAGATCATCTTCATCCTTACCTAACTTCTAATTATTTCGAAACTCTGGAAATTAACTTCTTTTAAAAGAAATGAATTTGGAATCAGTCCAACCTCTGTTATCCTCAACTTCATATCCATTGACATAAATGCAACCTGAGGGAATTAGCTTTTCATTCATTTTAAGGTTATGTAAAAAGGACCTTCAAGACTCAAAGTGGATAGATGAAGCTGTTTATTGTTTTAACAATGCCTGTGCTGTACTTGAATTTGCATGTTTGGAATATAAATTTTATGCTGGACAAGGTATCAATACGTTGAGCTGCTTTCCAAGCTACTAGTACTGCTTGATAGTATATCAAAGCTCGCCTTTGTGATTGAGTGGGTTCTGCTACTCTATTAATCATATCAAATTGAATGTGTATCAGAAAGTTTAATTGGCTCTTTTTATTAGATAGAGTTTAGCGGGAATATTGCAAGTCTTAGTTATATATGAATGAACTTTTCCTTTCTCTGTATTTGCCTTCCATCCATCAACGCTCCTGGCATGCTTTTTTCTTTTCTGTTTATGATGCCATTGGGCGAGAACAGTGGATTAGTAATTCATTTTTGGTTATTATCTTGTTTCTACTTATGATCGCTTGTTTAAGGAAAGGCAATATTTATTACCATAATGGGATAATTCGCTGAGCTACTCTCATGCTTTGTCGTTTATATGTTCACTTCCCCTTTCCTGCTCTATATATTTTAGAGTTGAGCAATATGCAATTATGCACACACATCATTTAAAAATTAAGATATGGAGATACGGTTAAAAAGGATCCGAATTTTGGATACGGGTATGGGTATGGATATGGGGATACATCTTACTATATAATTATTTTGCTTTAATATTGTGGTTATTTGCTTGAACTACTTTTCTTTTTGTTATTTTGGCATTATTCTGTCATTTAAAAAATATATATATATACCACAATATTAAAGGAAAATAACAAATTACCACAATACAAATGTTGCATCAATTGATAAAATCCTAATTCAAACAAAACACGATTCAAAATAAAGTTAAACATCCAAATTGTTATAATATAAAAAAAAAAGTTCTTCTTCACTTAAAATCAAACTAAAATGCATTCCCAATCAAGATTTACTCCTCTTCCCCACCAAATTTAATTGCCTCCAATTCTTGCTCATCAAAGGATGGTTCCGCTATCTCAATGCTACCTTGTTCATCCAATTCAATTTGATTCCGGCCTACAAAAAATATAGATATATAATGGAATAAAATTAGATTTCTAAAAAAGAAACAAAGACTTTAAGAATATGGTATATACATACACAAATCCCAATATTTTGTTGGCCCATCTTTGTGCTCCTCTTCCTTTCGTGATGAGCCGAAGATTGCAATGAACAAATACCAAGTCTTCAGCCCTACTTGTCATCAGTTTGTTTATCTTGATACCCTAGTTGAGTGAACATGTGCTCCAATTTCGCTCACAACAAGAAGAGGATGCTTGTTGTGAGAACAATATAAATGCCATAGATTGCAACAAAGGTTGATTGGCCTACCCAGAGATTGGTTCTTCGTACATTCTCGTGTCAATAACATAGGGTTGATTGAAATACTCCGATCCACTAGAAAAAGACGTAAATTCAATGTATGCTTTCTTCAAATCAACTGGATTTTCAAACGACCTTTTAAAGCATTTGCTTCTATTCTTCGAATCTTCTTGATCCTCATGTGGTACAATTCTTGGAACTCTATTACTTCCATCTTGAAGCCAAACTTCATTGAAATACAGGAACCAAAGAGTACGCCATACAATGCAAATGAGTGTTACTCTTATTCCATCTACTCTCCAAAACCTGATGAATAGCATCAAAAAAGTCTGAATGCCAGAAAATTTATCTATCCCTTCGTGCTCAAATACATTTTTTAAAACATTTTCAATCATTGTATCCCACATATCATATATTAAATATAAAATTGGGGAATTGGTTTCAGCAACTCATAACATATTATGAATAGGCTTAGTGAAAGATAACAAATTATCCAAGTTATCCCACAAAACATCATTGACTACACACATTTTCACTTCTTGTGCTTTACCTTGATCGATTTGTACGTAGACGAAGAGTTAACTACTCACCAATTATTTTATTTTATTGTAATATAAGTATTTCTAGTTTTATAATTAATAATACTGAATTTGTGATGTTTTCATTACTATATATAAAGTTGACATGAATAGAAATAAAAAATAAAAAATTTAGTAACAAGAAACTCAAATATAAGTATTGGACTACTGTTTTAAATAAAACCAATTTAAATTTTCATTTACTTGTACATAAATTAACTGATATTGCCCGTCAAGAAATGAACTCGTAGTTTAGTTTGTTTATCAACTCTTTCGATAAAATCAATTTAAACAATTGAATTATAATTTGAAATCAATTTAAATTTAAAGCTAAAATAAATTCTTTTCAAAAAAATTAAAGAAAAAAAGTCAATTTTAATGTCTTATATATTATTTAAAAACAATTATAAAAATAAATTTAAATTTAATACCAAAAAAAGAAGAAGATATAGAGCCGCTATTTACATCAACCTTTGTTATATATCTATCACACTCTATATCTATCCCTATTAAAAGTTTAATTTTTTTTAAAAAAATACTATTTTCATCCGCATCACATTTTAATATTATCTTTATTAAATTCATTCATTTAAACACTATATATCCACATCATATTTATATATCTATCGTATGATAATTCCTTCAATTCTTTCATATGGTTATCCACACCATTTTTATATATCTATACATTCATACGATTATTATGTATATATTCCACTATTTTTATATATCTATCATATCAGAATTTCTTCGTAATCCTTTCATATTTTTAATCACACTGTCAATTTTTTTACTTGTTTTTATAATTCTAGCAGATTAGCCACCATTGTTTTGAATTCAAGAAAATCAAGAAAGAAAGAAAGAAAAAAAAAGAAGATAATTCCAGCATAAAACTCAAAATTTTGTTTTGATAATCCTAGCAAAAAAATAACCATCAATGTTTCCAATTCAAGAAAATCAAGAAAATAAAAGATAACCCAAATAGAAAACTCAAATAATTTGGAATTTTCTGATTGATACTACTTGAATTCAAAATGCACATTATCAAATATACCAAACATAAATCAAGAATCCGTTACATACTAAATTCATCAAACCCAAAATAAAAGGTAATTCTTACTTTTCCAAATTCTTCTACATATATTGTCATGTCTGTATGTATTTATTTTAATGGTGTTTCTTCCATTATTGTTTGGTTTTAGTTGAAGAAGGTATTTTATGAATATTAGGGTTTTATAAAAAAGTCCAAAAGAATTGAATGAAAATAAATATTAGTGGACGAATTCATTATTTTTATTTAATTTTATATAAGTCTATTCAAGTAAATTTACATAAGATTAAAAATATAATATTATTTTCTTTTTAAAAGTAAACATATATTTGTTGACCTCCGTCAATACAAGAGTTCATCAAAGTAATTAAAGTTGGTTTAGGTTGAGTTTAAATCTTAGAATAAGGTCTTCATGTCAGGGCAAAACTCCCATCAATTTAGCTCAGCTCGACTGATCTTCTGGAGAAGTAACTGTTGCCGTCATTTGGGGAACATCATCATTACACTTTGGTTTCCCTCACTCTAAGGCTGACATCACACCTTTATCTAACCTAATAACCTCGGACACGTGGCAAACATCGTGGGGTACCCCAAATTGTGTCGCAATGATAACTTCCCACCTTAGCTCCGACATGGCACATGGAAGCTGACCTCAATAGCTAATCAAAATTAAGTCAGCGGCACGCATATTAAGGTCAGCATTGTAGCTGATTTGATGTAAAACATTCCAATTTTCCTATTTCTGCTATAAATGAGATTGTAATGGTCCCCCATGAGCACCGAACTCAACCATTGTATGAAACTCGCTTCAAAATCTCTCCATTTAATACAAATATACTCTTTTCTTATTATTTCAGCAATATTATACTATTTCAGGACAATTTACATATTTTAGCTTATATTAATTCTTTCAAATCGTCAATTAAGTTGATAAAAGCGTCCTAGTCATTTTTTGACATCAACAATATATAACAATGGTGGGTGTAAACAGCGGCTCCCAAAAGATGTCACTAAATCATTTTAATTAAAATAAAAAGTTTACACAGATAAAACATAAGAAATAAGAAATTTAATATAAAAGTAAACTCAAATTAAATGAGTTTGACCATACAACTTATCCTAATAAAATAATGTAATGTCATTGACTATGCCCACATTTGGCTCTCATTATTTGAAATTTTAATGGCTGTAAAGTATTTTTTTTTTTTTTTAATATGTGGTTAAAAAAGAAGAAAATTTTTTGTGACTACGTGTAATATTATTTTATTGGAGAATGTGTGGTTGCTAAAAAGGAAAAAAAATGAATTATAATTTTAATGGGAGTCAAACAGAGGCTATATAAATTGGACTTCATGAGAGCCCATATAAAACATTTTCCAAAATCAGGTCCACAACCCACTTCAATCAATTAAGGAGAGATCAAACCATCATCTTCCCCAACTCCTTCTTTGTTATCTTCTTTCTGCAAAATTCTAGAGAAATTCTTCCTTTCAACCTAACCACATCGCCGTAGATGCAAAGCTAGAAGCAGAAATTTGGTACGGACTTCGCCACAAACACAAAGCTAGAAGCAAGACTCCACCTTTCGCCCTCTTCTCCCTTTTGTTGCCGTGTTCAAGTGCAAAACCAAGGATCTGATTCATATCCCCGTGTTAGTATCCGTGTCATGTCGTGTCGATGGAGATTAATTACTATAACTTGAAGGCAGTTTAAAAAGACTACATTTTGGAATCTTTTTAGGTATTGAACCTAAAACTGTTGATCTCGACCTTGTCTTTAATTCCAATGAAATCATGGGTGCAAATAAACCTTGATTGTGATTATGATGGATATATATAATTTTCCTAAGCGAAGCATATGCGTAATAATGCCTTTTTTTAATTTTTAATATTATTTAAATATTCTAAACTAGTAAATAAATAAAATAATGCATTCTTTGAATTTTATACATATTCTTCAAAATTTCAATATATATATATATTGCTCAAAATCATAAATACTACAATTATTTGGTAATCAATTTTTACAATTAGATAAGACACGAACATCCTAACTGTTGTCTAACTCTTTATTGGATTCCAATTCAATCACCTTTTTTTCATCCTAGTCATTTTTCGTGTCATTCGATGCAAAATCATCTTCATCGGATTCCCTTATTTCAACTCGAAAATTTCTATTATCTCTTGTAGATGGTAAACATATCATTGTTAACCTCCTTATCATCATAACAACCAGCAATAATTCAAGATTATACATTACTAGTATCACTTGGTAGTAAAACTAGAGGAAGACCGAAAAATGAGACTCGGACTCCACGTAGATAGTTTGCAACTCTGTGAAAAATGTTTGATTTTTAACTTTTCTAAACGTCAAAAACCTACATATTACCGAATATAATTCATGGACTTGGATCATTTGGACTAATTTGATGTTTGTTGGGCTCAATTTGCTTTTTTTAATGTTATATAAATGGGCTGCGCTTTGTTAAGTTAATTTTAGAACACTAGTCTTAAGTGATAGTAATTATGAACAGGTCAAATTAAATTAGGTTTTCCATCTGTTGTGATATCCTTCCCAACCACGCGGGTTTTTTGGAACCAATATATGTGATATGCTTGATGTAGATCTCGTATTTTTTTTTGAATCCTACATTTTCAGTCAGGATGAATGATGGCTTGTATTCATAATTTTATTCTTAGTACTAGTGAAGTATGGAATTTTAAGTTTCCTAATGCTTTAATGTCGTGATAGATTTTACTTTGTAGAGTCTGTTGTAGACCTGGCTCTATGCTGCTTTAGCTGAGAATGTTGTTAGTTCTACACTGAAGCTCCGATATCATTTATGGCGCATGACATATAATAACAATTTGCTGCGGTACTAGCAAGAATGAAGATTGCTGATATGGTTGGGTTCATTTTCAATAAATATCTCAACCTTGATAAATAATCTATTAAGGATTTCATGCGTGTCAGTGACATGTTTGCTTTTTTACTAGTAAACGAGTGATTGTAGACTTGTATTATATGAAGCTGATTTGGCAAATTCTCTAGCTAGTAGAAATTCAGTCAAATTTTAGCCTTCTATTTATGTTGCGCGTTGATCAATTAGATTTGGACCTTTTTGACTTGGACTTGGTTTTCAGTGTTAGTAGTCCATTCAGCTTGGACTATGTTCTTTTGTATAATTTACCAGTTATGAATTTTCTAGTATTGAGCCCCCGTTTGGGTCCCATTAAAATTATAATTCATTTTTATCTCTCTTATCAACCTCGCATTCTCCAATAAAATAATATTACACATAATTCCAAAATCCTTTTTTTTAATCACACATTTTTCAAAAAACCACTATTCCAATCATTAAAATTACAAATAATGGGGGCCAAATGGGGGCTAAGTTATTGTTTCTAATTCTGGCAATACAGATAACAATTGTGTACCTTTGAAATTACAGGTCCTTGGTACAGATGAATTGAATGCATATTTGAACAAATATCGTCTTGAACTGGACACTCAACTTGAAGCTCTTGTTGGAAGGTATACAAGTAAACTATGATTCATCTCCAAACGCTCCTCCCTCCTCACTCCCCCCAAATAATAATAAATAAATAGTGTGTTTGGTGCATATTAAAATGAGAGAATGCATTTTTTTGAAGTGATGCGATGGAGAATATGTGGTTGAAAAAGAAGGAAAAATTATTGATGCAACGAAAAATATTATTTTATTAAAGAACGTGTGATTAAAAATTAGTAGAAAAATGAGAATGAAAAAAAATAATGTGGCTCAAACGGGGCTAAAGATCAGAACACACACCCACAACTACCCAAATGCAGACATCACATGGGTCTGATCTGAAAATATTTGAAGATAAATATTTAAAAGAAGTTTGATGACAGGCTGATTCTGTTGAATGAGATCTTGTTTCTTGTCACATATTTGCTTTCCTCAGGCACAGTAGGAAGCCTTGGTCAAGATTTATTAACTCAGACAATCAACATGTAGTTTCTCCAGAGGTTATTTATTTGTGCAGTCTACCACTTTTTCAATATCCTTTTCCCTTATTTATTAGGTATGCTACAGCATAACTGTCGATATACATTTTTATTATGTCTGTGCAGGCCATTGATTTTCTTGATAAACTTCTCCGTTATGATCATCAAGATAGGCTTACAGCCAAAGAGGCTATGGTAGTGTTTTGAAACTGACTTTTTATTTTCCTTTTTCTGTTGTTTGACAGATATGGAATATGCATTTTTATTTAGTAAATATGATTTTCTCTTTTTTTGTCTCACATCCATCTCACTCTGCTTCCAAGAATTTTTTGATATCCATATAAGCCAAAATTTCATCTGTTTACTTCTCACATTCTAAATCATTTTATAGCACTCCTAATTTCCCGTCTGAAGTTTCTTACAGATTTTAGATGTCATAATCTATGTAAATTTCAATATTACCTTAATGTTTTGGAAGTAACTCGGTGCTTCAGTTGCATTTGCTACCAAAAATTGCAATTTATATTTTCATCTTAGGTCGCTTCATTTTTTTTGTCCCTTTAGTTGTAATTTTGAACCATTCTTAGAGGAATGCTTGGAATGAGATTTTTGGTATGACATTCCTATACTAAATAATGCACATTGTTCTTGTCCCTGTGCACTGAGAAAAAGAAAACTCGTTGAGAATTCATTAAACATAGGTTTATTCACACTTACTTGAGATAAAATTAAAATTCTTGATTGTTAGTTGGGTTGGTAAATTGTGGATCTTTGTTTTATCTCAGGCTCATCCTTACTTCAATCAAGTGAGGGCAGCTGAAAATAGTAGGATGCGGACACAGTAGCTTTACACTCTTTTTACAGTTGTGAGGTTGCTTCATAAATGAATTTTTCGTCATACGAAGATGATACTGCAGGAAATTGTATGCCGAGCTAAGTAGGCTGATAATGAATGATTGCAGTTGCTTTAGCTGTAAAATTTCTAATTCCTCCATTGCTATTAACATTGTACATTTTACATTGGGTACAATTGTAATTCTAAATGCTTGCAGTTGCTTTAGCTGTAACATTTCTAATTCCTCCATTGCAATTTACGTTGTACATTTTACACTGGGTAAAATTGCAATTCTAAATGTTTTACCCTGGATATTATTGTACTTTATAACTCTTGAAGACTGTTTCACTGTCGTAACATTGTAATAATGAGCATACCCAGGGATTTAAACTTGAAATGTTGTTATACATGTTTTTATATACTACACCCCGTACCATAAAGATATATTAATTTTTCTTTTTCGTTTGTCTCAAATTATATGTAAAGTTAATTTTTAAAATTTTTAATATACTAATATTTAATGTGTTTTGTAATCAACAAAAATGAACTATTTTTATTTAAACCATAACTTAATATAGAGTTTTATTAGGAAAAATATAAGAAAAATTTATATTTGCAAGTATATTAATGACATTTTCCTAATCTGTGTTAAAATAGAAACAAGTTTATTTTTATGGGACGGATGAACTATATTATTATTTAGGTATTGTTGCGACGACTAAAAAAGCTTTGCATTTGCAAGTGCAAAATGATTCTACTAGAAATTGTTTGAAGAAAAGTTTAGGGTAATATAGTTACATCTCAATTTTTGTTAACAGCACCACATTTTAATTGTAATGAAGATGTTTAACTTTTGCTCATCTTTGCACTTTTATATATAATTTTATTTCAATTATATTTTTATCATCAACCTTTTAATAATTAATACATATTAAATTAACGTTAAAAAATTCGTTAGGAGGGAGAAAATAGAAATATTTGCTACCTGTATTTTAAATGAATAGGACAACAGAAAAATACAAAAATATGACAAATTACTTTTGTCAAGGTAACAAAATATTTGGATAGATGCTCATTAGAGATAGAATGTGCTAATCAATTAAAGATTAAAGCTAAGAATGTGATGAAAAAGTTTAAGAAGTTTCAGTGAAAATGAAACAAAAGTTAGAGAATTTTTATTATAAATAAAATATTCGGTGCACTTAATAAAAATTATAGTTATCCAAAAATTTTTAATGTGGAAGTTCTTTTACAGATTTAGTAGTTCACGATATTTGAGAGATGGGCATTTAAGTTGTATTGTGTTATTTATTTACACGTATCATTAGATAAGTATGATAAACATCTTGATTTGAATGAACAATTGTCGATATTTGTAAAGTTTGATATTCTTTTATGTAGCTTTTGGTGTATCGTATAAAGAGTTTTTTTTGTGTAAGATTAGAGTATTAAGAATTCATAAAAAAAATTAAAAAAAAAATTAGAATATATTAGTAGTTGATGGATGGTATTATGATAAATTCAGATAGACAATATCCTTTCATCTTTTGATAAAAATTATTATTTACATCATCAACGGTAAAAGATTACACATTTAGCTGAAAATTGAAATAAATAATTATATCGTCAACAATAAGAGATTATCCTTTTTCTTTTTTCTTCCTCCTGGGATTCAAAACCCGTCTTACACGTATAAACTCACAATGTACAAAGCAATTCCAAATTTGGCTAGTATAAATTTAACACTTCTCTATTGTAAATTTATATGATTTTTATAGAGACATGGTCCATCAAGTATCGTTACTAAATTTATATTAAACAATAACGAAAATTTTAATTCTCGAGATCCACCATATCTGCTTAGCAAGGATTGTGAAAAATAAATAAATAGAAAAAGAAATGAGAAAGGCACACGTGATAAGCATGTTCATTTTTCTTTATTCATAAAGGGGCGGCGCGGAGTCATTATCTCGTGTTTGAACCCCACTGGATTTATGACATATACCAAACATTCATGTGAAATAGGATAAGCTCGTCTATGTGGCAACCAAAAAATTGGGAAGTGGAAGGAAATATCTCATTATCAAATTTAAAAAATATTAGACCAAATTTAGAACGTAGTTTGAAGTTGTAGTATTGTACATATACGTGAATGGTAAGCGGAATGACTTAACCTCGACTACTTCTATATGGGGTTGAGGTCAATTGGTGGTACAAGGTGCGCTGATGATATTTTGTGGTTAGTTGACCCAACCGACCTCTTTTTGTATGGGTCGGACTGGTTTTCTTTGGCAATTGGCTTTTTTATTTTTTCTTGGATGATTTTTAATTTTCAGTTTATTTTTCAAAAAAATTGTATCATAATAGTTTTTGTTAAGCATTCTTTACTCCCTTTGTTGGGATAAGTGAAGTGATTGGTCTAAATTTAAATTAAGACAAATTTAGAGGAAATTGTGTTTTTTTTAAATTATTATTAACTATTGAATTTGGTTGAAACCCAACGCGTCAATAAATCCCACCTCCATTCCTTCACGCATATGTTACCTATTGAGTATTGGAATAACGATAATTGACAAGAAAAATGGGAGTCGAGTTTATATGTATAGAGAATAACCAAGTTTGCCTATTGATGTGGGATGGAATTTAACCGAGTCTAGTTCTCCCTAACCTCAAATCCAAGAATCTCAAGCAGACAAATTCTTATTCTAATTAGAGAATGTCTTGCTTCACCTTTTCCCTCTGACTGATTTTATTGTCCCATTTTGTATCAATCTTCCGAGACGGTTGGAACTTCTGTTATTTCTTTTCTTCCTTACTTTTTGTGGCATTTTCTATTATAGTGCAAGAACACGTTGAATGTCCATCCGATGAGTGATTCTCAACAATTTCATAAATATACTTAACCGTTGTGTTAATTATGCTCATAATCTCTAATACGAATTGTTGGGAATTCAAGGATCACGTATTGCTCAATACCACTTGATATGAAACCAACCATCGGATTGAAAAGTTGAAGTTATATGACAAATAATGAAGTATTTGATCACATGTAAAAGAATAAAAGAAGATAAGAAAATATGACAGGCGAATTATTTATATGACACAATAATAAAGTATATGATCGCAAGGAAAATAATAAAAGAAGATAAGAATATATGGCAGATGATTAGGAAATTTTATTGCACCACAAATAATAAAGATGGAAAAATATTATAATAATTCTAAAATCTAGTAATCACTTTTCTCGCACTATAAAATTGTGTAGAATGACCTAATATTTATAAGGAACATGTAGGGCGACGTCCAAAACCCTAATAGATGAGTTGTAATTGAAGTAGAATGCAAAAAAACGTGTTAAAAATGAAAAGGATCTGAGCCGGATAACATTGTAGCTCGAGCATAAGCTAGCGATATGCTAGAGACATGTTTGTCTTTCGAGCGCTAAGCGGGTGACCTGCGAGTTACCAAGTTTCGGGAGAAAACCTGCAAGTGTTGCTCGAGCGTCCAGCTAGTGGTAGACTAGCGAAAATACGGTAATTTTTCTTCCCAATTCATAATTTCAAAATTTTCAAGTCCAATACAAATGTTAACTCCCAATAGACAAATAGAATTTCAATTTGAATAAGATTCCAATAGCATTCCAAACTGAATTTCTTTTGACATGCACTTCAATTAGAATTCTTCAATTAACAAGGAATTCGGGTCACACCCAAATTCTAACAATCTCCACTTTGACAAAACTTCACTGCAACGAACAAAACTCCAAAATTTTCTCCACTTGGAAAGAAAATCCTTCTGTAAGGAATGAACCGACTCATCAACAATAATCAAAACTGATTTTTCTAACCAACACAAAATACTCCACATCTTCCAATGAATCCAAGCACTACTTTATAAAATTACTTCAAATTTTCCAAAAATCATAATGATTTTAAAATTCACCAAACTGGGCTATAACACACCCCCAAAGTAGAATCGAATCCAAATGCTTTAAAGAATGCCCCTTGCTAGATTATACACATTCTACTACGTTGAAAGCATGCTCAACAAAATCAGCATCCATATACATTTTTCCACTGGGTCCGTTCCTAGCAATTGATTACAATGGCACCGCAGGAGATGGTGGCAAAGCGGTATTATCCATATCTCTTGCACTCCACTGAGCTATATTCTTCAAATTCGACCTTTTACGAGCTCCTAAAGGTATTGTACCAAACTGAATGTCCACCACGGTACTAAATCTGTGCTGATTGACCATTCTAGATTTTGCACGACCCTACAAGATGTATAA
>CAIGRN010011686.1:0-13714 GCA_903798345.1 Fraxinus anomala | reverse complement strand
ACCACTGTGAGTGCGCACTAGATAAATCTAACTTCATGTGCAGTATCTCGAAAATAACACAAGAGAGGTAAGTCGCACTAGGCAAACTCGGTGCGACTGGCTCGATCGAGAAAGTGTTGATAGGGAATTGGAACTCGTGAACTTTGACCTCCGTATTCACCTACTCCACCAACTCGACCACTCCCAAATGGGTTAGTAGTGTAAATATTAGTTGATAGTTGGTACTACAAGTATCTTTTGAAGTAGGCAAAGACAAGGTTGAAACGATATAAACCGAAGGATAAATAATTAAAAAAACTCTAGGGGTACCATTGAGATTAAAACGTAACTTTTGTTAGTTTATTAAAATTAATTTTATGGCCCTTCAAACAACTCTCGAAATTGTTCAAATACCCTACTCTGATCTCTCCCACCTTCCTTCTCTCACACGCACACCAGAGGCATCAATTTTCAATTGCATGGTGAACTCGGCCAGGACAATCTCAAATTGCGCAACCCTTTGCTTTACTTTCATTAATTGTTAATTCCCATCTTTCTATTCACATAAATCAATAATAGAGATTGTAGAGAAATGGAGGGATGGAGATTTGACGAAGCCGGCGGCGGCGGCTCCAGTTCTCAGACCTCACCTCCTCCTCCTCCTCCTCCTCCACCCAATTACTCTTATTCCCTAGTCCAGGTACATTCTTACTCTCTATCCCTATCTGTCTCTCACACTCGTATGTATTCACATATTTGTTATTATGTAATAAAATCCTTGCTGTTACATTAGGTTCTGGCTGTTCAGCTTCAATCTGATTTCTAATGAAACTCAAACTCAAAAGTCAAAAGGGTCTTCTGTAATTTAATTGCGCAGTAAGACGGGTTCTGGGTCGCTGAGTTAGGGTTTTAGGACTTTTTTGCTGTATGGTTTGGCTGCGTGCTTCTTATATACACTCGTATGTATATTATAGGTGTAATACTTGATTTTTTCATTACAATTAAAATGTAGTTTAAAAACTTTTAGGCCTTTGTATTTTGAAAAACGAAAATTGGAATGATAGTAGTATACTGTTAAGTGGCATAATTTTCAGCTTAAGGAATATTTCGTTTCATACTTGAGGCTGAGGCTATTTAATGATTTAGCTCCCATTTGGCCTCCATTAAAATTTTGACATATTTTTCTCAATCTTCTTTTCAACCTCGTATGCTCTAATACAATAATATTACTCGTAAATCGAAAACTTTTCCTTCTTTTTCAACTACTCAATCTCTAAAAAAAAACACTATTCCAAAAATTATAATCTTAAATAATGGGGGCCAAACGGGGGCTTAAGATGATGTGGAGCTTATATCCCCTATACTTGCAGGCAGCATTGGAACATTTGGCATCAATTGATCCAATTGAGTTGTGCAGTGAAGCTAAAGTTGAGCGATGTCGGGCAACTAGGGATCTAAGAAGTTGTGGACGCTGCGTACAAAGTGTTTTGGTATCTTGCGGCCATGCCTCCTTATGCGAAGAATGTAGTCAGCGATGCGACGTTTGTCCAATATGTAGAAATCCCTTGCCAAAGGATGGAAATAGACTCCAGCTTCGCCTTTACTATGAGTGTATAGATGCTCGTCTTATCTCCAAAAGGTGTGATGACAGGTTGCAAGATAAAGATTTTAGGGAGGATCAATTGATTGCAGACGTTCAACGGCTTTATTCTCTATTTGATGTCTCGTTGGAGAATAATTTGGTTTCTCTAATCTGCCACTGTATCCATAAACATTCTCTTACTTATTTTGGGCTGGTAGAAGCATTACCTTAATTGTTATTGCAGAATACCCTATAAAATAGATTTGAATGTTTCTCTTGCTATGAGATTGATTTGCTTATTAGATAACATTCTTAGTTATTTTTCCTTAAATAGAGGGCACAGATGTTACAGATGTTTGCATGGATGAAACTGCTGTCTCTAGTGATCCAGTTATTGCCTTCTTGCTTGATGAGAAGGTTGTTAAAGATTGGTGCAAAAGGGCATTCAAAAACATTCTGACACAGCTTCAAGCAATATGTATCCTAAGGTTTAAACTGTTTTTAAATTTAATATTTGTTAGGTAGAAAATGGATCGATTTTGCACACCTTGACATCCTTAATAGATAACCTTACATCGCTAGAGATGAAAGAGAGTTTAAATTTGCTTCTGAAAATATCTGTGAAGCTAGCTGGTATATCTGTGGTTCTCGAGGTTTTGGAATCATCCTTTAAAGGTTCTGTTTCAGCTAAGCTTAATGATTTGCATCATCTTCAAGAGAGTACACTAAAGACAAAGCAGGTTAAATTGCTTGTTCCAAGTTTTTTATTTATGCTCAACTTACTTGCTTAGAGAAATCTCATTAAATTCTTGGTTCAATATTCAATAATTATTTTATGAAGGAATCAGGTAATACAATGAGAATCTAAAATTTTTCTTCACAAAGTATCTCGCTCAAGGTCTCTTCCCCATTTTATTGATCATATAGTTATTACCGTGTGCACCGGCAGAGCCAGCACCCGGTGAGCACCGAAGGCTGCTCGTGCTGGCTTCACCTGATAGCAAATTTTTTTCTTCTTTTTTCTATTTTTTTTTAGTAAAAAAAAGGGTATTTAGTGGTGGTGGGAATCAAGGGGACAGGAGATCGTGATGGGGGTATGAAATCTTGCAGTTGAAAGGGTTGGTGGAGAATACGACGATTGTAGGTGGCGGTGGAGGATAAGGGGCGGAGGGCGCAGGATAAGAATAGGATGATGAAGAAGAAGAAGAGGAAGAAGGTGGGCATTTTTTTATTCTTGTGCACAGATTGAGAAAGAGGAGTAACTGTAGAGCTGTGTGTGATATGAATTGGGATTGTGTTCTCACATTACACCTTCACTCTATGTGAAAAGGTAGAAACAGTAGAGAGAGAAAGTGTGAAGATTAGAGTGATGATGGAGAAGAGAAGACTATTGTTTGCATGAATGGATGCAACTAAAGCCCTGTTTGGTGAGGATTAAAATCAGATTTTTAGTAGATTTTGATAGAAGTTAATGAAATGTGTGGTTGAAAAGTTGTGGAATCCATAACATGTATGGTTGAAATGAATTGTTGACATTGACTTAAATTAAAATCTAGATTTTAATCGATACCAAACAAGGGCTAAGATTAATGAGTAACAATAATTAATTCTCTTAATGATGTGTTTGGTTGCGTGGTGAAATGGACTTGGGAACACTCAATAATGTTAAATTAGGTTCAGCTCCGTAACCTTTCACGTAATATGGTTATAGGTCCTCAATTTTTAAAAGTGAAGTTTCCAACTTGGGCCATTATTTGATAAATGTTTTTGTACAACATGGAAAACTGATAATTTACACTGTTTCCTCATTACAGCACATGGAGATTATAATTTGGTGTTCAAGACATCAATTTTTGGAGAATGTAAGATCTCGGCATTCCAATTTTGCATCGTGGTGTTCACTTGTTCAAGATAGGAAATCAGCTTCTAGTAAGCGTTCATGGCCTGATTTTTATTTGAAGACAGAGTCCAGTAGACAAAGTAGTTCTACCCTCTTCATTGAGGAAGCACTTTCAAATCTTGAGACAGATGGAGGAAATATGGATAACGATATAGAAGAGTTATCAATTGCATCTTTGCAGAGAGACGGAGGCTCTTTACTTTCCCGGTTGAAGTTACTTGGAAAGGGAGGGTGCTATCCTTTCGAAAATCTTCGAGCTGCTGCTGACTCACTGTTCTTACAAGGAAATTCTGATTTGGTGGTTGCAAAGCAAGCTATAGTATCCTTTCATGTGCTACTTGATTTAATTTTAATCATTCATACGCTTAATATGGGAATTAGCAATGGTGTCCTTTCTCATGGGGTGGTAGATGGTGTTGATCAGAGAGTTTTCCATTTTTGAAATTCCTTAACTTCTGGCATAGTTCTTGTATTACCTATTTGATAGGCAGTGGACTGTGCCTGATGGGGAATGGAGATACATTGTTGATGACTTTGCTGCCACTTTCAGTATAACCAGGCACTGCTTGCTGGAATCTTTGACCTTTTATCTTCTGGATGACCACACTGATGAAGCTCTGCAGGTGAACTTTTTAAAATGAGAACATACTGAGAAACTATTATCTTAGAGTCGTTTTGAGTTAGAATGCAGTGTTGTTAATTACACTATCTTTTGGCCTCACCGCATTAGGACTTTGGAATTTGAATTCATAAATAATCGTTTTTGGTTTGCATGGAATGCGAACTTATTATTCTAGAGCAATATAACCATATTTAACTTTCAAATCTTCATTTCTTTGGCAAAGCTGGTGATGGTTTTGATTTAATATTTGCAGAATATTCAGATAATGTTGTGTAATGACCTGCTGGTTCACCATATTTCTTTTCTAACAGAATTGTGAAATAATCTTTAATTTTTTCACGGCTTTGGTTTTCACCTAATGTATATACAATATGGTGTTCGTTTGAAAATTGTGGTTTCCATTGCATTTCCAGATATATTGCTATTATGTTGCAGTTCATTCAGCACCTTGAATTGAATACTCGTCCGGTTGACACTTCTGTTGGTTTTTATTTCCTGTTATGTCTCAATTTAGCTTCACATAGAATTTGGAATACATTGGGTAGATATGTGGCAAATTGGAATATGTTGGATGGAATTGAAGGTGAAGTTAGCATGATGTCGCACACAAAACCAACGTGTAAGAAAGAAACGAAAAACCAAGATGCATACATCCAACCATGTAATGCGCTAGTAAAATTTCTTTTAGCTGGAAGGATGAAAAAATTGCAAAACCTTCTATTTTTAAGTTTTAAAGGTAGCTTGAAAATCTAATTGAGAAAGTCATGTTGGTTTTTCGACAACTTATTTTCCTATCCCACGTGTCAAATTCTGTGGTTTCCAATTCTGTTAATAGGGAACAAAGGTCTTCCCATAGGTGCATTCAATAAAAAATAAAAAATAAAAGACTTGGAGTTTCCATGGTTTGGTCCTAGAAGATGTGTAGTAACAGTAGGCAAAGTGGCTGGTAAATTTAGATGTCAGTTTGGATAAGAGCTATTAAACTCCTTGGTCCTTCTCCAACTAGGTTTATTTAAGTATCTAGCTTTCTTTCCAGAGTAATTTGAGCATTTTCTTCGTCAAGTATTAGTAATTACCTTCTTTATGCATTTTATGAGGTGAATTTTATTTTAAATCATCTAATTTTTTGCTTCTTTTAGTTATTAATGCTTACTGCTAGTAAGGTCTTATTGCTAAGAACAATATCATATTATAGATATCATCCCAAATTTATATTTTTCAGAACTATCATATTGATGCTTTGGGTGTATTAATTGTGTATTGATAATTCATCATTTGTATTGCTAGGAAGCCTCTCTCCTTCTTCCTGAAATTGCAGGCCCAACAATTCATCCCAAGGTTGCACAGGCTCTCTTAGAGAGACAGCAACCTGATGCAGCTCTCATGGTTTTGAGGTGGTCAGGACAAGATGGTGGAGCTTCATTAGTTTCACTTGAGGAGGCTGTTACTGCAGTTCGAGTCAGGGTGGAATGTGGGCTTCTGACTGAAGCATTTGTGTATCAGAGAATGGTATGCACAAAGGTCAAGGATAAGAAACTGAGGGATGCTTCAGATAAAGTAAAATATGACTGCTGGAATTGGGTACTCTGGGTGGAGGCATTGGTGACTGAAATTTGTTGTCTTTGTATTTGGAGAAACTTGGTTGATCAAATGATTGAATTACCTTGGAATCGTGATGAGGAGAAACATCTTCATAAATGCCTATTGGATTTTGCTATGGATAATCCGTCAAAGGCTGTCGGAGGTCTTCTCGTGGTTTTCTATTTACAGGTACTCCTGCATTTGTATTTAGGTAGAGATCTGCTGTATATATTTTATGTCCTATGTAGTTTAGATACGTGCTAACTCTTGGAGTTGTCTTAATTCAAAGTAATTTAGGAATTTTTTGACTTGTGAATGTTTTCCTTTGTGGCTTAACATGATTTGTTAAGTTAGTTATCATGTTGAAGTGAATGGATACAACCTCGCTTTTGTTTTGCTTATAAAATAGTCTTTTTTTTGCTGAGATTTTTCCCTCTGTTCATTTTGATGAAACCTATAATCATGTTAGCAACTTGTTTAAGTGGTTGTTGGTGTGCACCTGCCTGATCTATGATTGCTTACGCATATTTTAATGGCTTTGCTTAGTTTAGAAGCTGAAATTGTTGCCAAGCCACTTTAAGAATCATTTGGAAAATTTTGGTATCGTGTGCTGCTGGTTGCTTAGTTTGCCAAGTTAGTGTTTAATATTAAGATGTGCACAGCATGATTGGCATATTGATCTTTCTTTGTTAGGTGTGTGGGGTATCGGATTATATGGTATTGGGGTAAGATTTTGGAAAATAATACTAACTTCAAGTCGGCTTGATTTCTTCCAGACTTATCTTTTGCAAATATCTCTAAAAGTGAAACATGGAAGGCACATGAATACAAGCCCTCTCTAACCTAAATTGCCATTGCCTTAATTTATCCTAAACTGGTGCTTTCTCTTCTTGTTGAAGTATATTCTCATTTCTTATTTTGTCCATTATAGAGTATGGGCACCCATCTATTTAACAATTTCTATCCTACTGTCTTATAGAAAATATTGTCCTTTAATAACTTAGCGCCCAATACCATAAAGTATATTGGTAGAACTTGCCTTTCAACCTTATAGGTAGTCCTAACAAATAGAATCCATTTGGTACTCGGTTTCATCCGACTCACCCTGATACTATGATATCCATCTTTTTGAAGACCAGTTTGTTAATAATTGAATCTAAATACCTAACTCGTTGGGAGAACATGATCCTCTAAAGTCTAAAGTAGCTTTGCCCTTGTCCTTATTACTATTACGATGTTCAATGTGTTTCATCTTAGTTCTACTTAGCCTAAACTTCAAATTTTCAAAGTTCTTGTCCGAAGTTCTAATTTACAATTTATTCTGTGCCTATTTGGCCAAATAATGTGGGTAAGATCTCAATTAACTTATTCTTTATCTGTTTCCCCCACACAAATTCTTTTGGGCTGATGGACAATCACTTAGATTGTGTTTCTTTACCATTTCAGCGTCACAGGTACATTGAGGCGTTCCATGTGGATTGTACACTTCAGAAGGCAGAGGAAGATGTCATTTCAAAAAATTCAATCAGTGAAGAAGACTCATTTAAAATAAGGTCAAAAAGTCATTGGAGAAGGGAATTAGTTGTAAGTGGTCTTGCATTTTTCAGGTTACGCTTCAGTTACCCATTCTTGTGTGGTTATGAATTAACAAATGAAGAATAACAGAATAAGTTAACGAGACATAAATAATGGAACTAATTGAGTTTGAGTCTTGACCTAATAGGTGCAAAATTTGCTTGAAAGATGCAGATACATGATTAATCATCAAATCTGTTATCTTCACTTGAATAGAAACCCTTATCAAACATCATGTACATGTTTTCTGTATTTTTGCTACTTCAGGACACCATATCAACCGTTTACCCTCTGGATATGTTCTTTTGCTGGTTTGATTGATTTTCTTTCTTACACAGCTTTTTTTATATGACATCTAATAGTTCCTGTAATTTCAAAGGCCCATAAGTTATACATGGAGCTGTAATTTGACTTCTGTTATGCTTTGTTGATAGATCAAGGCTTTTTAGTCAAACTCGGTCTTTTCTTGTTCCTCATGTTTTATAACAATTTTTCCTTGTAAGTCGGGCTTTATCAGTTCTATGGTTACTTTGATTGTTCTTTTATGACATGGGATCATTTGTTCCCAACGAGGGAACCATGTATTTGAACCAAACTATTGTAAAATGGGGAAGTGTGTATCAAGGACACAGTAAGATCAAACTATGGAGGATACTAACCGTGTCTATTTCCTTTTTCTTTATTATATTTCATATTTATGATGTTGGGTGTGGTGTCTTGGGATGAAGATTTCTGGGGGTGCCATTCGAGTGTGCTTTGAATTAACAGTTAAACTGATTCTGACTGAGAATTTGATGTAAATAGAACAAGTTTCTGAGACTCATGTTCTTCTGCAGGGGAGAGGCATAGAGTTGTTGCCAGATATCTTACAACAAGAAGTGAAAACTGGAAAAATTCCTGAAGTTGATGTTTCTAGTTGTAATGAAGCCAATATTCCACCAAAATCTTATCTCCCTCAAGTACGAGGACCAATCTTGGGTAGTTTGTTAATTCCTTCCGCCATTGATTCTTCCCTTGCTGGGATCACAGACATTGCTAGTCCTCCCTTGAAACTTCCAGTTCTTCAAACTCCAAAAATTGGTGAACCTCTTAATATTTCTAGTTTTGGCATCAGAAATTTTAGCTCCTCTACTGCCTCAACAATTTTTTTCAACAAGGCAAATAAAGAGCTCAACACTGGAAGTCTTTTTGGATTTCTTCCCAACTCTGATGACATTTCAATTTCTGCAAATCCTTTAAATCCTCGAACGGCCTCCTCACTTAAAGAGTTCAACAGAAGTTCATCAAGTGTTCCTCGAAATAGCATTTTCCAAAATAATCAAAGGAATAAAATTTATCCAGAGAGATCACAAAATGGTTCGATTGACCAATTGCAAATTTCGAGTTCATTTTTAACCAAGGCTGCTGCTAATCCTGTCACGTCGCTTGGTAGCAACCATAACATATTCTCAGAATTTGCTCAAGATTCAGAACAAAATATCTCCGATAAGCATTTGCTGCCAGACGCAGCTGAGAGACCTTGGATACCGCCCCTGAATAATTTAGTGGACACGCCTTGGAGGTAATGTTATCCTTTATAACACCCCCAGTTACTTTTCTGTGCTTTCTTAACTGCTTGTGTCACTCACTGGTGGAAAAATTGCTGCTCCTTATGCTGTTGTTCGCTTGCATTTTCATTCTGCATTTCTCAGTCCTGAACCGAAGGACTTTCCTTTTGGGAACAAAAATCCTAATGGTGGACCGCGGTGGAGATCTGATGACATGAGTGATGATGAAGACCATCCCAGTCCCAGTAGACTTGCAAGAATGTCACCTTATACAACATCCACCCGTAGAATTAGAAAAAGACGAGGCATCAGACCATGAAGATTTTGGTGAGAGATTACTCGTGTCGTGAGCTTCCAGTTGCCTTGAAGGGAAACATTTAAATATGCATATCATTAATCAAAATTTGAGTATCTGCCTAGAGTCGTGCTGTGAAATTAAGTTGACAAAGAATTGCTTGTATTACTTGTCATGTTTATTACAGTACACATGGATTTGAGTTATTATTAATAGAGCAATCCAGGACAGTTTTGTGTATGATGTTAGCCTCTTGAGCCATATTATTTTTTTCATTATCATTCTTTTTTCAACCACACAATTTTTAATAAAATAATATTTTTCATTAGATCAATAATTTTTTTTTCTCTTCAACCACATATTTCCAATCACATAAAAAAAAATGCATTCTTGGCCCCAAAATGTGCACCAAACAGAGGCTTAATTTGAGATTAAGTCCATATTTAGTAGATATTAAAATCAGATTTTTAGTATATACGAGATGGATAAGTGTTACCTCTGTAAAAAGAAAGGACATGTGAAGAAAGATTGTGCCAAATTCAAAAAATGGCTTGAGGATAAAGGTAATCTTTATCATTCTTTTTTCAACCACACATTTTTGAATAAAATAATATTTTTCATTAGATCAATAATTTTTTTTTTCTTCTTGAACCACATATTTCCCATCACATAAAAAAAATGCATTCTTGGCCCCAAAATGTGCACCAAACAGAGGCTTAATTTGAGATTAAGTCCATATTTAGTAGATATTAAAATCAGATTTTTAGTATATATGAGATGGATAAGGGTTACCTCTGTAAAAAGAAAGGACATATGAAGAAAGATTGTGCCAAATTCAAAAAATGGCTTGAGGATAAAGGTAATCCAAACTCATTTGTCTGTTATGAATCTAATATGGTTAATATAAATATTAACATTGGTGGATTGACTCTGGATCTACAATCCATGTTGCAAACTCCTTACAGGATATGCAAAATCTAAGGAAGCCAGTGGGAAGTGNAGATTGTGCCAAATTCAAAAAATGGCTTGAGGATAAAGGTAATCCAACCTCATTTGTCTGTTATGAATATAATATGGTTAATATAAATATTAACACTTGGTGGATTGACTTTAGATCTACAATCCATGTTGCAAACTCTTTGCAGGGTATGCAAAATCTAAGAAAGCCGGTGAAAAGTGAGCAAAATATATTATTTGTAAACAAGATTGATTCAAGTGTGGAAGCTATATGAACGAGCATTTTAACTTTAAGTAGTGGCTTTGTTTTGAAATTAGATAGGATCTTTTTATGTTCCAAATTTTTCACGAAACTTGATTTTTATTTCCAGATTTGTACCATTGGGATATTCCTTTATTCAAACACGTCATTCAATTTATTATATCATTCTAATTGTGTTGGGAATAGTACTTTGTCTGATGGTCTTTATTGTATTAATTTACAAAAAAATATTACATATATTTCAATGCATGTTTATACTGGCACTAAACGGTATAATATTAATGAAAACTCATCAATGTTGTGGCATCAGAGATTAGGACATATCCCTATAGATAGAATCAAAAGATTAGTAAATGATGGGGTACTAGTACTATAGTTTTCACTGATTTTAATACATGTGTGAACTGTATTAAGGGAAAGCAGACCAACAAGTCCAAGAAATGTGCCAAAAGGAGTTCAGACATATTAGAAATCATACATACTGATATATGTAGTCCAGATATGGACTCACATGGTAAAAAAATATTTCATCACCTTTATTGATGATTACTTTCGATATATGTATACTTGTTTCATAATAAGAGCGAAGCATTGGATGTCTTAAAAACCTTTAAGAGTGAAGTAGAAAAATAATATGAGAACCAGATTAAGATCATAAGATTAGATAGATGTGGAGAATAGTACGGTAGATACATAGAGGATGGACAAGCACCTGGTCCGTTCGTTAAGTTTCTTCAGGATCATGAGATAGTTGCCCAATATACCATGTTTGGTTCACCAGATCAGAATGGTATAGCAGAAAGAAGAAATAAAATATTATTGGACATGGTACGGAGCATGCTTAATAGCTCCAATCTTCCTAAATCCTTGTGGACTGAAGCAATTAAGACGGCTGTGTATATATTAAACCGAGTTCTAACTAAGGTTGTCCTAAAGACGTCATTTGAACTATTGAAAGGTTGAAAACCAAGTTTACGACATATGCTCCCTTGGGGATACCCGTCTTAAGTGAGAATTTATAATCCACAAGAGAAGAAGTTGGACCCAATGACCATTAGTGGGTATTTCATTGGATATGCCGAAATGTCTAAGGGATACAGATTTTACTATCCATCTCACAGCACTAGGATTGTGGAATCAAGAAATGCTAAGTTTCTTGAGAATGACTTAGTTAGTGGGAGCGGCCAAACTAGGTCAAAGTTTCTGAGTGCGATCATTTGGAATCTCAACATTTCACCTCGAGTGACATATTAGTCATAGTTCATAGCATCCCTCAAGTACAAACATGTGTTAAACGACCAATCATTGAAATTCCACAAGCTGCTGACAATGTTCAAATAGATTAGGTAATTCAGGAATTTCCAGAATTTCCTGGACAAACAGTTGAACCACAAGCTTTTCAAGAAGATGATGTTACAACATTAAGAAGATCCACTAGAATCAAAAGGTTAGCAATTCCTAGTGATTATGAAGTGTATTTACAAGAATCTGACCACAATATTGGAGCCGAAAATGATCCTAAATCATTTTCACAGGCCATGAATTGTAAAGAGTCAGAATTATGGTACAATGCCATAAAGGAAGAGATGAGTTCCATGAAGAGTAATGGAGTCTGGGATCTTGTTGAGTTGCCTAGTGGTGCTAAAGTCACTGGTTGTAAATGGGTCTTTAAGACTAAGAAAGACTCACTAGGCAATATTGAGAGATACAAGGCGAGACTTCTTGTTATGAGATTCACTCAAAAAGAGGGAATTGATTATACGGAGACCTTCTCTCTGGTATCTAAGAAAGATTCTCTACGTATTATTTTGGCATTAGTAGCCCATTTTGATCTTGAGTTACAACAAATGGATATGAAAACAACATTTTTCAATGGAGATTTAGATGAGGAGTTTTATATGAAACAACCTAAATGATTTCTCTCTGATGATGGTGAGCACTTAGTATGTAAGCTTAAGAAGTCTATATATGGTTTAAAACAAGTATCTCGTCAATGGTATTTAAAATTTTATAGAGTAATTTCTTCATTTGGATTTGTTGAAAATCCCATTGATCAATGTATATACCATAAGGTTAGTGGGAGTAAAATTTATTTTCTTGTTTTATACGTAAATGACATTTTACTTGCAATCAATTATAAGAGTTTGTTGCATGATGTGAAACAATTCCTCTCTAAACATTTCGATATGAAGGATATGGGTGAGACATCTTATGCCATTGGCATTAAAATTCATAGAGACAGGTTACGAGGAATTTTGAGTTTGTCTCAGGAAATCTATATCAATAAAGTTTTAGAGAGATTTAGCACTTAGTATGTAAGCTTAAGAAATCTATATATGGTTTAAAACAAGTATCTCGTCAATGGTATTTAAAATTTTATAGAGTAATTTCTTCATTTGGATTTGTTGAAAATCACATTGATCAATGTATATACCATAAGGTTAGTGGGAGTAAAATTTATTTTCTTGTTTTATACGTAAATGACATTTTACTTGCAATCAATTATAAGAGTTTGTTGCATGAGGTGAAACAATTCCTCTCTAAACATTTCGATATGAAGGATGTGGGTGAGACATCTTATGCCATTGGCATTAAAATTCATAGAGACAGGTTACGAGGAATTTTGAGTTTGTCTCAGGAAATCTATATCAATAAAGTTTTAGAGAGATTCCGGATGAAATATTGTTCACCAAGTGTAGCTCCCATTGTGAAGGGTGATAGATTCAATTTGAACCAATGCCAAAAAAATGATTTGAAAAGTGAACAAATGAAAAACATTCTATATGTTTATATTGTCGAAAGCCTAATGTATACTCAAATCTGTACAAGGTCTGACATTGCATTTGTTATACGAATATTAGGACGATATCAAAGTAATCCAAGTATGGACCACTGGAAAGCAGTAAAGAAAGTAATGAGTTACCTTCAAGGCACCAAAAGTTACATACTTATGTATAAACGGACGGATAACCTGAAAGTGATTGGATACTCAGATTCAAGCTTTGCTGGCTGTGTTGATTCACGAAAATCAACATCATGATATATTTTTATGATGACTGGTGGAGCTGTATCATGGAGGAGTGCCAAGCAAACCTTAACTGTTACTTCTACTATGGAAGTCGAGTTTGTTTCCTGTTTTGAGGCTACTTCGCATGGTGTGTAGATCAAGAGTTTCATATATGGGTTTAGAGTTATGGATTCTATTTCTAGGCCATTAAGAATTTACTGCGACAATTCGGCTGCTGTTTTTATGGCTAAGAACAACAAAAGTGGTAATCGAAGTAAACATATCGACATTAAGTATTTAGTCATAAGAGAACGTATTAAAGAAAAGAAAATAGCCATTGAGCACGTAAGCACCGAATTGATGATCGCTGATCCTTTGATTAAGGGCATGCCACCACTGAAATTCAA
>CAIGRN010011681.1:0-13116 GCA_903798345.1 Fraxinus anomala | reverse complement strand
TCCACAGAATTTGTCAATTACATAAATCAATTAAAACCTAACAATTAGCATCGGAGTCACAAATAACTATCCAATTTTGAGATTTAAATATCTTTATCAAATTATTGTATATAAACATCATTGAAATATACTTAGAATTCGAAAGATTTTTACAATATAACGTGCCCAAGAATTCAATGGATTTTTCAATGTCAACAAAAAAATCCAATCCTATTTCTTGAGGTGCTAAATAATTTTCCAATTGTTTTCTTGACCAAACCAATGTTGTCTTATTTGATGATAATTTTGTTATAAAAGAATTAATGAATAGGAGTCCTATCCTAGTCAAGCTTAAAGTTTCAGTTCCAAGAACAACTGTATTTAAGTGAAAATATGGCAACTCCTGCTGCTACAAGAGACAAATACAGATCCTACTTGAGTGAAGAGGAGATCAACACCACCAAATGGAATTTCGGTCCTCCCAATTATGATGATGTAAGAAGAAGGAAGAACTAATGTACGCAATTTCAATGTTTATTTCGAGTTTTAATCCCACAAAAATTTCAGATTTTTATGCAATTATAAGTTTTCCATGCAAGTTGACTTTGTCTCTGTTGTAATACAAATCTGTTGTGAGGAAAAAATATAAGAATTTAATTTTTCAAAATATATAGAGTTTATCATGTTCATCAATCCCCGAAACATTCTTGTTCATTCTAATTTGATTTTTTTTCTTTTTGCATCTTAAACTTATTTTTAATCCTAATGAATATGTATATTGTAGATATGGCCGGTTGGATCACTTGAAGAGAAAGTGCAGAGACTTGTGAAGACATGGGAGATGGAATTGGTACACAAGGCAGATCCAGCTGAGTACAAGACCGTTGATGCAGAGAAGTTCAAATTTGGAGTCAAATGGTATTTATATATTTTTAACATCATTGAGAATTTAATTTATAATACAGAAAATAAAGAAACCTTCGAGATGTGGTCTGACCTAACCTCCCATAAACATGGTTCACGTGAAATTTTACAGTTTTTCGATAGAAAGAGATTTCTAAAAGGAAAACACAGTTAACGTAGTTTACTGTATCATGTAAGCAGGTAGAAAAAATTTCACATTGGCGGAAATTATAAATATAGGGGGAGGTTATAATGCATTTCTTCAGACATCTTTGCCAACATCTTTGAGAATCTACAATTCTGAGGAGGAAACAGCTGGTTCATCACAAACACTTTTCAAAACAACATTCCCACGTGGATTTGTACTTGAAATTCTTCAAGTGTATTCAGGACCTCCTGTGATTGCGTATAAATTTAGGCACTGGGGTTTCATGGAGGACCCTTTTAAAGGGCATGCTCCTACTGGAGAAAAGGTAGAATTCTTTGGGATGGCCATTTTTGAGGTACCTCTACTTAATCTTCATCTTTAAATTATTTAACATGTCTGTGGCTTGTTTGGTAGGATAGCACAAATTTTATTAAGAGAGAGAAAAAAAAAAGGGGGAGCTTGAAATCTTTGTCTCGTCCAATAGTGCATATCAAACATGATATGGCTTGTTTGGAAAAGTATATTATACAAAGCTACACAATATCAAGAAGCAAAAAATTAGAAGAAGCTGCAATCTCGTCTATAGTGCATTCTATATTGTCCAGTGCTGAGCACTAAAAAGGTTCTTTGATATATTGACACAGTTGGATGAACACTCCAAGATTGTGAAGGTGGAGTTCTTTTATGACCGTGGAGAACTGCTGGCAGGTCTGATTAAGGGCAAAAACTCCAATGAATCTACAGAGGAGACACCTTCAGGCTGCCTCTTCATGTCTAGCTAATGGGATATAATGAATTGTTACTGATTATGTCGATGAATAAATATGGAACGGATTGGCGATAGTCTTTCTGGTTTTTGTCTTCCTTTTTTTCACGATCTGAATGAGTTTCTCAACTCTCAATAAAACTTTTAAAATAAAAGTAGCCATTCAAGGAGAGAAGGCATAAGTGATATTAAAAGCATGTTTAATGCATTGTATTAGACAGGGTTGGACATTTCAAGTAATATATTTATGTGACAATTTTATGTTGCGTATCAAACGTGTGTTCTAAATGTCATCGCACAAACATTTTGTTTCGGATGAGATTCAAGTATAACCAAATACAAAAGACTAGAAAAGGGCTAAATCTTCTAATTTCTTTGATACATATTAGCTTTCAAGATGCATGAAAAATGGAAAATATCAATTCAGTCTCATCTTTAATCCTTGAATTATCTTGTCTGTTTATGAAACTAGATGGCATTAGGCACTTATGTCATTTCATGAGTAACTTGAAGTCTGGTTTTCCTTGTCATCTTATCTAAATTTCTACCTCTTTGATCAGATATTTCCTAACACTAGGAGGAATTTCGATATATTATGATCATGGGATTTAACTATTTTTGACAATTTATGTCGCAAGTTAAGAAATGTTTGTAGTTCAAGTCCTAACATTTGGGTTCTTGTTTGCTGAATAATTCTAACAGGGATTATTATTTTAACATTTTGTTACCATATGATTGTTAGCCTTTCCCAGGTGATACAATTAAGATGTGTAATGTTCTTGGAAGTTTAACGAATAACGATAAGTTTGACGTATGGACTTCAATACCAATTCTGAGCTATGCAGTGGTGATCTCTTTTCTAATGATGATGTGAAACTTGACTTTTACTTTCGCGATTTTTTTTTTTCTAGCGGGATGTGCAAATATCTTTATTTTCAACTCCATATTCTCACGTGAATTCTTTTATGAAGCGATTAGGACTTATTCCTAACACTTCCTTTTTAAATTACATCCACGATGTATGGAATTATATATCCATATTTTTATTTATGTCTAAAGTTGGTGGGGTTGGAAGTGACAAAAATGTAGACGATGTCAATTGTTGGTAAAGACCAGAAGATATTTCAGGCCTATCTTGACCCATAATAGACCTAAATCAGATCAGGTTATAGATTGGTCGTTCAAGGCTGATCCACTCATTTTGACTACCCTAGTTCCGCAATAGTGGCCCTAGAGGGGATGCCAGGGAAGGAGATGACGAATTTATTATGTTTTAATTTTTTATACTCCTTAATTGTTTAAATTTTGTAGGTAAATTTGTCATTCTCATTAAATTTAACGTCTTTTTTTTTTTTTGGACGGTTCATCCAAAAGGATTGAACAGAGAGGAAAATGAAATTGCCATAGAGAATTCACGATGCTATATAGGATCAGTCTAGGTGGCTGTACTTGATATGTTCAATTAAATGAATCATGTTGCATTTAAATAGATCTATCATTTAATGTCATGCAGTTACCACCTAAACTTGTCCTTGACACCAGTGATGGTAAATAATATTATTCTTTTGTAATTCTCTTTCTAATCGAATTTTTATCTTGTCTTTATTTTGTGTATATTTCTAAACTTTCCTTTGACTTCTTTAGTTCAAGAGACATGATGATCAATAATGTTTTGCCATTTGGGTGAGAGAATTATATTTTCTTCGAGTATTTTGAGGCTTCCTATTATAAATCAGGATTGAAAACAAAAGGCCACACATTGGAATGACCATTATGACAGTTACATTTGTTGTATTCAAATGTTTTCACTTCCTCTGCCGCCTACTTATCCACCTTGAGCCTGCTGTAAAAATGCAACTAATTTCTTGTATGCCACACCTACAATGTAATTCACATGAAATTATACGACAAATAAAAAGTTCAATCATATAAAATATGAGACAAAGATCTTGTGTTCAAATTGAAATCGATTCAGTCTAATCCTAAACTCGAGATCTGTAATGATTGAAAAAAAAAAAAAAAAAGGGAAAGACGCAGAGGTTCACTCCCAATGCAGAAGTCAAGTCCACTCATCACAGCATATTTTTTTACCAAAATTGAAAAGAAATTTAGGATGTAAACAATATAATTAGGCACCACACATTCTAATACGAGTCTTACCCTCACCTATTTATGGAAAAATACTTCGTCCAATCTTTGATGAAAATATGAATCAAGTCTTGGCATCCTAAGACATATCAAAAATAAAATATAAATTACTTCTCCACTCGGGAATAATGAAGTGTTGAACAACATAGCGACATCTAAATAGGTATATACTTTAGTACTAATAATAAAGCAATCTAGGAATGAACTACAAGGTTTAAACTATTTTCAAAAGGCGGTTACATCATGCAGTTGGAATTCCCTACAGGGCTTTGGCCACAAAATCCACATGAATTCTTGATTTTTGCCTAATATCTACATACAGCAGTTTGTCTGAAGCAGACATCTTATTTTTTCAACAGCCATGTCTGAAGCCTCTGAAGCAGATTATCATTCTTCAAGTTTTGTCCATTCAGTATCAGGGGCAAGCCGGCTTCTTCCTTCTGCTAATCGTTGGAACTCGATTGAGCTTGACTTCACTCTTCTTCCTCAATCTTCGACTGGATTCGATTCCCTCCCTTCAAGATTCTCGAAATCATTTGATTTCGATCTCACAATCAGGGACAGAAATTATTTCAAGCGTTTTATCTATGTTTCAATTTTTATACTTGTTTTTATTCCTGTTCTGGTTCTGCTTTTGTATTTCTTGACACGTAAGAAACACGAGGATTCCCCTTCCAGGAATCTTACAGTTGCTTTGAACCGAGCTCTTCTCTTCTTCGATGCGCAAAAGTGTAAAGTATCATTAACTCAATTCAATTATTAATTTTTTTGTCTCCCTTTTCTAGAATTATTGTATTAAATGTTTTTCATAAATGTTTTTGGCAGCTGGTCATTTTCCAGGAGATAGTCTGATAAAATTTCGTGGAGATTCAGGGTTAAATGATGGAAAAGCTGGCAATATAAATGCAAGTCTTGTAGGTGGATTTTATGATTCAGGAAACAATATTAAGTTTAGCTTTACCACGGCGTATACTGTCACTCTTTTGAGCTGGAGTGTGATTGAATATCATAAAAAATATGCTGATATTGGAGAGCTTGATCATATCAAGAACATTATTCAATGGGGAAGTGATTATTTGCTCAATGTATTTATTCCTTCAAACACGAGTGAAAGTTCAATTATATATTCTCAGGTGAGTTCTCTTAAGCCATATGATAATCACTTTTGTTGGACTATGTGGANTTGAGCTGGAGTGTGATTGAATATCATAAAAAATATGCTGATATTGGAGAGCTTGATCATATCAAGAACATTATTCAATGGGGAAGTGATTATTTGCTCAATGTATTTATTCCTTCAAACACGAGTGAAAGTTCAATTATATATTCTCAGGTGAGTTCTCTTAAGCCATATGATAATCACTTTTGTTGGACTATGTGGAACCTAATCATATATTATACTAATCTCTTGCTTGCAAATAGACCTATATTAGGAGTATATTAGGTATCTCAAACACATATAATATTTCTACTATGAAAAAGACTTCGGGTTGCCATTTTCATTTTGTTTATTATTGCTCTCTAACACTTTTGAATTATAATCGCGACTCATGAAAATAATATCTCTATTTTACTTTTATGCCTAAGGTTGGTGGGGTTGGAAGTGACAAAAATGCAGACAATGACGTAAATTGTTGGCAAAGACCTGAAGACATGAAATATACAAGGCCTGTTTCAGTTTGCGACGATACAGCCTCAGACTTAGCAGGTGAAATAGTTGCAGGAATGTCAGCTGCATCGTTAGTTTTCGCAGAAAATAAAGAATATTCGCGAACATTAGTTCAAGCAGCAGAGAAATTATTTAATTTAGTGACTCGCCAAGATCCTTCTCATAAGCCAGGACTTTACACGGCAAATGGTAACTGTGGAGTTCAAGCACAAGATTTTTATAACTCAACGAGTTATGAGGATGAATTGGTTTGGGGAGGCTCCTGGTTGTTCTTTGCCACAGGAAACAGTACTTATCTTAAATATGCTACTGATAATTTTTATTCAGCAGAGGATGAAGTATTGTTCAAGGATAGAGGGATATTTTATTGGAATAACAAACAGACTGCTAACGCGGTAAATTTTCTTACATTTATGGCATGTTTAGTACATTGAACTAGGACAACACATCGATATATAATCCGTCTTCAATGGATCCTGTTCAATTCTGTCCTTTCTCAAGGCAAAGTATTGCACATCTTGAAATTGATTATTTGCAGATTCTGCTTACAAGAATCAGATTTTTCATTGATCCTGGTTATCCATATGAAGAAGCTTTGTCAACAAACAGGACTGATTTGACAATGTGTTCATATCTTTCTAAACAGTTCAGCATGACTGAAGGTAATTAAAGATGCTTTATTTATTTATTTTTTTTTTTAGTTAATTTCGTGCGTTAGTGTTGTTGAGTTAATATTCTAAACGATGGTTTTTTGAACAATTAGGAGGACTGATTTTGCAAAAACCAGATAGTGCACCACTTCAGTATGCTGCAACTGCATCTTTTCTTAGCAAATTGTACAGTGACTATCTTGAACTTTTACGACGAAATAGAGGCACTTGCAACACTGCTAATTTTACCCTTGAAATGCTGCGAGGTTTCTCCATGTCACAGGTACACACTTAAAGCAATACAAGGATTCTTTAGATTGGTAATTTTCCTGTACTTGGACAGAGACACAAATTTAAGAAAAATAATCAAATTTTGAACAAGATAATTGAACTTGACCAAACAAAGAATCATATTTTGCTCCCATATGCCCATAACATGAATCTAGCGAAATTGAGGATGCTAAGATGAATTTGTACTTAAATTAAAATAGATAAGATAAAGAACGAGAATGTAAGCCAATGAGTGAGGGTGGCATCAATTGAGGACAAATTAAGACCCTGTTTGATTCTCTTTAAATTAAAACTCTTTATTTCTCGTACTCATTTTCAACTAAATATTCTGCACGTAAACCAAAAAAATTTCTCTACTTTTTAATCACACATTCTTCAAAATAATCATCATTCAAAATATTATTTTTCGTCAATTTCTCTTTATAATGGTCATCAAACATGGGCTAAGGGAATAAACTTAAAGTGGTTGGGACATGCTTTGCGTAGACCTAAAGAGATTAATATTCATGAGAGCGATGTGACCTCAATAGAAATATGACATAAGGAGGGGTAAATAAAAAATAACATAGTTTGTAGTAGTTGGTAAGGATCTTTCGGACCTTCCTACATATATAAAAATAAATCAAATGTAGTCATGGGTGGAGTCTTTTCGACCTTCGCACATATATAAATATAAATCAAATGTAGTCATGGGTGGAGCCACCACACGCCCACTTAGAGCATATGCCTCTCTGGGCTTTGGAAATTCTTATACTGCCAAGCCTAGTAAAATTTGATGATAGCCCAGTAACTTATTTTTGCCCCATTATTCAACCAAGTCATGATTTTGGTACGTCGTTTTGTTTGATATTTGATGTTTGGGCACGTTGAAATATGTATCTCAAAAAATTGATAATATAGTCATGACATAGCATTTTTGTTAGTCATGACAGCATTTTCATTGTATAATAGTTCGAAGGGGAAACTGAAATAAGTTGTTACATTTTTAATATTACGTTATCTTTTGAAAAAAAAGAAAAAGAAAAATTTGTAGTTAAACCTCGCTCTCATTGGACCTGAATCCTTACTCCACCCCCTGATTGTAGTGGTTAAAAATGATTCATTTAGAAGATCCAAACTTTGTTAGAAAAGGCTTAGGTTGCTGTCTTATTACCACTATACAAAAAAAGAAGACGAACAACATAGTTGCAATGCTCTGTCAGATGCAAGCGATTCACCATATTCCTGGAAAGTTTTTTTCCTTCATTTCCTTCAACTTATGTTCAGGTTGATTACATACTTGGCAATAACCCAATGAAGATGAGCTACGTGGTAGCGTATGGTGATCATTACCCGAATCAAGTTCACCACAGGGCTGCATCAATCCCAGTTGGTAAATGGCACTCCTGTGCAGAAGGGAATCAATTTCTGAATTCAAAAGAAAAAAATCCAAATGTGCTTATAGGAGCCATGGTAGGAGGACCGGACAAAAACGACATTTTCTTGGACGAAAGAGAAGAGCGCAAGTTTACAGAACCTAGTATCTCAAGCAATGCTGGTTTAGTTGCTGCACTTGTTGCACTACATAATTCTCCTAGCGGACCTTCTGATTTTAATGATAATTTGGGCATAGACAAATTGGGCATTTTTCAGAATGTACATTTAATTTGAGAATTTCCTTAGCAGTTCAAGAAAAAGGATAGGAAACAAATGACATTTGAAGCTTATTTTTGCTCAGTGCTGTACTCAAGTTTGAGAATTAACTATTTTTTTTATTTTATTTTTATTTTTTAAGTTAACGTCTTTCATGAATTTCTTTATTTGATCCTAGAAAATAATTAACGAGGAACATGTTGAAGGAATCTGTTTAAAACTCGATATAAGAAATATTTGTTGTTCCTACAGAGAAATCCAAACTTAACATGAGTTATAAGCCTTTTGAGCATAACTTAGGTATCAAGGGAACAAATTGGGAATCTGAGTCCATATTCATCTAGAAGATCTTCCATAGAAAAATAGAAAAGTACCAATAGCTAAAGAGTATTGATATTCGTAAACAGAGCTTAAAAACCCCAATTTATGTGACAGTGATGTTATTGTAATATTCTTACGAAGAGCAGCCATGTCATTGCCACATTCTTTAATGAATTCATTAAAGAATGTGGTAGTGATCTCACTGTCACATAGATTATTGTTTGTAAGCATATTGCATACAAACAACATTGTTCATAGCTATTTATGAGAAGTGAAAAATCCAGAAATACAAGAAAAGCTAACGAGACCGTAATTTATTTATTATGAAAAATCAAACGCCTCACTCTCGAAGTTATATTCATTAACACTCTCACCCAAGTTCTACCACATTCATGCTACTATAATCTTTGAAAAACAAAAAATAGAAGCCAAATGCTTCTTGAATGCTATCAAGGCTCAGAAAATAATTATCACTAAAATGCTTCTTGAAAAACGTTTTTTTTCAAAGAAAATTCATTCTAGAATCCCTCAGGAATACATCATAAAATAAAATAAAAATGAAGAAGACTTTCAGTATATCGTTTTCAGATGGGAGCTGTCATTTGATGTGCATTTACACCGTCTTAGCAGTTGCAAACTGGTAGAAATCAATTCAATTACCCTCAAATGCTAAAGGAAACAACCTTTGGGATCCATAGTCATATGATTCTTTCCATTACAATAGTATTGTCAAACATTCTACCTCATGATAATCAACCTTATTAATGTGTATGCTACATTTAGATCACCATCTCTAGGCAAAACATGTGCTCTTTAGAGCTTGATTGGACTTTGCAATTGCCAATTCTTGTTTCTGACCTCAAAATATCCTAGATTGTAAAAGAATTGTCTGTCCGTTAATTCATATTACTTTTTTCAATTTCAGATCCTACACTTCATAAATTGTTTTTACCGCCGCATTGGTTTTTCATTAAAAAATCCGTTGCAGATTCTTCTGTAACATTGTCGAAAGCAAGAAAATCTTATGCTGATTTGTCAACCTACAAGTATCATCTTCGCTGACTTGAGAATAAGGTTTTATGTTTTGCAGCATTTAGGAAGATCTAAAAGTGCATGACATGATCTTATTGATTTTTTTCCAAAACTCTTGCTTTTTTTTTTTTTTTTTCCCTAAGTTACACTTCCATTAAAAAATTTCGCTTATTCAACCTTTAATATTTACCTCTAGAGCCTAGAAAACTAAAAAATGTGCTTAATTTCAGCTGTATTGCATTGTGTTTCCCCATGTCCATGTGCCATAATTATTTCACATGATTTCAATCACATCATAAAGTAACAACCATTCCATCGTCAATAATTATTTTACGAGTAATATTATTTATTATTATAGATGGAATATTGGTAATATGACAACTTATTATCTCTCACATTTCTCTCCGTCTCTCTCTCTCTCTCTCTCTTCTGCCTTCATAAAAATTGAACTGATGAATCTTATTATTTCATATACACTACTACATCTCCAATGTTCCATCATATAATTATAAATAGCGTTATTCTTATTTTACAAGCCAAAAAAGAAAAAAAAAAAAATGAAAGAAAGAAAAAGGGGTTTAATGTACTCCTTTAAATTAGTATGTAATTATAATTGAATTAAGTATTGTGCCAAACCTCTTTCATATTCGTAATTATGACAATTAACTTCCATGACTAGTAGCAATCCCCTCAGACAAAAAATAAAAATGAAAAATGTTCTTATATCAAGGCCCAGAAAACCATTCATGAGCAGATAGATCAAATGATCCCCAATTATTGCTGTCAAGATTTGCAGAAATTCTTAACTGATCATTTGGTGAAAATACTTCAAAATCATGAAACTGCAGCATAGGTAATTGGCATGGAAAATTTGGCAAATTCGGGCTATCAGACCAAGTTTCGGGCAGTAATTCATCTCCAAGCATAGTTTGCAACTTGAAATCATTAGGATTATGATCCAAGAATTTTTGAGCATTTTCTTCATGAATATTGGAGAGATGATCAGTGATTAGCACTTCTTGAAACTGAGCGGTATCTATGAAATCTACGGGCTCAACGGTCTTTTGATACTCAAATAAAGCATCTTCTAGTCGGCTATCAATGTCCAAAGAACTTGCTTGAACTTCAGACGATGATGCATAACTAGCTCCAGGACTAGAAGACCCCTCACCACCACTTTTCTCCTCATTATTTTCCACATTTTGGTTCAAATAATTTGCGAAAACCGTGGCCAAATCAATATCTACGCATTGATCACCAGTCGGACTAGTACCTTGATCGACATAATTTGCACCGCCGCTCTCCACCTGCCTTGCTGCCTTCACCCGCCTGCTTTTCCGGCAACCACCGCCAAACGGCACGTTCCTCAGTGATCCACCCTTAGTCCAGTACCTCCTGCAGCCTTTGCAGAAGTACCTAGGTTGTGACAAACTGTAGTTGTTGTAGTAGCAGAATTTCGTGTTGGACGAGGTACACCTAGGACAATTCGGAGCTATCTCGACATTTTTCGACCTCCATTTTGTTCCATCCATGATATATGGCCTAGGTAGGCAGTCCATCATAGGAAATTCACAAGTATTATTATATAACATGTTGGAAATCTTGCAAGAGAGATTGAAATTCAAGATTTAGATATTGTGGGTATAGGAGAGAATATATGTATCGAATAGATACATAACAACTTATATATAAAGAGAGGTTGGTATAGTGATGTGGGGTGGATAGGTTGGGTGGGGTGGATAGGTGGGGTGTAAAATTTGTAAATAGAGGCGGTGTGGGCCGTTAGCGAGCCGTTAGGACCAAGTAAGTGTTTGCATGTGCAATGAAGTGCCTCTCCACACAGACACTTCTACATATAAATCATAGGCGGAATAGACGTAGTTTACGTTTGGGTAATGTGGCATTTCTTGATTTGGTGTGCAAGAACGTGATTGATGGTCATTAGTCAATGCTTCCTCGTTTTCGTGATTATTTTTTAACTTAGATATCTTAAATCAAGCAAATCTTCTCTTATATTTTTTTTCGGAGTATTGATGAACTGTTTTATCTTTTGAAATTTCGATAAATCAAGGTTTTTGACAATAGAAATTATTAGAAATCGATGAAGTTTGGCTCTGTCATGTAGTTATCTTGAAATACGGCGCAAGAAGTCGGTGATTCACGATTCATTTAAGAGGAATTACAAAACTCTACTTGCATCAATACAAATCTTCCGCCCTAAATCATTTGAAATCCAATGTTGGTGAATAACCCTTGTGCCAATTGAGAGCGATGGAACTTTATAGAAACTTGAAGTTCTTGTCTAATTACATAAATTCTATCGTAGATTACTAAAAAAAATTGTCATATAAGCAAAATAAGCTATTTAAAAAAATTCTCCTCTCTAATATAACATGAGAAGACTTTATTAAGCTGATGTGATAAACGAAAAAACAGATAAAAGGTTCTGTTACACATGCTAATGACTCGGCAAAATTTATATGTTCTATTCAAATATACGTGTGATTTTTTATTTTTTAACAAAAGACACCTAGACATTATTACTGGGTTATAGTAGAACCCTTTGGACATCAATTTCAAACTTTAGGGTCTATTCATTAAATATCGATACTGCTAAATCGAAAGCCTTTCAACTTATGTCACCTAGATATTAAATTATAGATGCACTGGAGACACCTTTAAGAGAGTAATACTATTTGTCGTCGTAATGATAGATTATCATGTTTAGATGACGGTTGAATAATATGTCCAATAAAATGTCTTTCATGTCCATGTATTTTATTGTATTTAATGCTACTGTGTTGTCACATAGGGTGATGATCGATCATCGTGATGACAAATAGATTTAATCCTCTCACAAAAAGGCAATTTATTTTAAGCAAGTTTCATAATTTCAGTTTAAATTTATTTTTACTCAATTTAACTATAATAAAAATTCATAATTAATTGAGGAGTGCACTTAAAATGAGCAAAAATGGTAATTAGTAAGAGAGATCATCCGTGGTCAGCATGAATGTCCAAATACGGCGTATTTGACTCGTCTAGGGATCACAAAGAATTATTTCATGTAAGATTTAATTAATTAATTTAAAGAGTCGGTTAACTTCAGAGGAAATGTTGCATTGCACGTGCTCAATCTGCTAGGTGTCGTGTAAACTACTAATTTAATTTAATTAATTTTAATTAGTTCAATTCTTGTTTTTAGTTACTGATGAAATGCATTCCACTTCATTCTCAATCTTTGATAATTAATAATGCTTGCTTTTCAATTCGAAATATTAAAAAAATCTCAAAGTCAAACTTTGGGAATTCTAAAGTTTAGAATGATGATAATAATAAATTTATTATTATACAATTTTATAAGCTTTTAGATGTGAATAGATAAATATTTTTCTCTTTGATATTATTTTGATACGTCTAACTTAATAGTAAGATCAATTTTTCTTCGACTTGTGCAAAGATATTTAGAGTTTTTGTCGTAGTGTAGTATCACAAACTAACTATGTAAGCCAATAATTTTCGATTGAATGATCATAATAAAATTCAATCGATCCAATATTTGCAAGACTCCTATTAT
>CAIGRN010011679.1:0-13638 GCA_903798345.1 Fraxinus anomala | reverse complement strand
ATAGGATGAAGCATATTTTTCCAAAATTCTCTCATACACACGAGTTTCAGAAGAATGGCGTCATCGAGGTTCAACAAATTCGTTCAAGTGACAATGTGGTCGATTTATTTACAAAAGCACTGCCAACATCTACATTCAAGAAATTGGTTCACAAGATTCGAATGCGTCGACTCAAATATTTTCAATGATCAACATCAGGGGGAGTAGTTGTACTCTTTTTCCTTCGCTTAGGTTTTATCCCACTGGGTTTTCCTATCAAGGTTTTAATGAGGCAGCATTTATCTTTAATACTCCAAAATAACTATACTCTTTTTCCTTCGTTTGTTCTTTTTGTCTCATTGGGTTTTTATCAAACAAGGTTNCAAGATTCGAATGCGTCGACTCAAATATTTTCAATGATCAACATCAGGGGGAGTAGTTGTACTCTTTTTCCTTCGCTTAGGTTTTATCCCACTGGGTTTTCCTATCAAGGTTTTAATGAGGCAGCATTTATCTTTAATACTCCAAAATAACTATACTCTTTTTCCTTCGTTTGTTCTTTTTGTCTCATTGGGTTTTTATCAAACAAGGTTTTAACGAGGCAGATATTTTGTAATGCGTCATTCAAGGGGGAGTGTTGTAAAAGGAAACTAAATTAGGGTTTAATGTGAATGACGCTTGTACCCCTGCAGCACTATAAATTATTACCATTGTATCCCCGATTTTTACTTGTAAATATAGAGTTTTGATTCTTAATAAAATACACACAAGTCTATTGTCTTTTATGATCCTCTTATCTTGTTCTCTCTTTTATAACTTTATCTAGTTTATATGAAATTTAACATTATTGTATCAATATTGGGATTTGATCTATAAATTTTAAATTTCAACAATATAAAAGAGAAATTAACATATAATTAAATCTTAAATACGAAGATTTTTAATTTATCGAATTCAATTCAACATGGAATATCAAGGCTTGAACGCCAAGACTACTAATATAACATGCACGGAATTTAACGTAAAATTTATTCTTAAAAAAAAAAAAACAATAATCACTTCTAAATTTTTTTACTTGGCGATCGCATGAACATCACTCGGTCAATCTTTCATGCGTCCACACGATCATTTCTAATTTGAAAGGTTATTGTAAGAGTGAGTATTTTGAAAACATTTAGTAAAAATACGTGTATATTCTTATNAGCATCACTCGGTCAATTTTCCACGCGTACACACGATCCGTTCTAATTTGAAAAGGTATTGTAAGAGTGAGTACTTTGAAAACACTTTAGTAAAAATACGTGCACATTCGTATAACATGATATAAATATAAAATAACATAACATATCGACATTCTTAGATTTAGAGCAAACTGGTCGCAATATCCTATAATTTAAGGAATTTCTTAAGAATTCTCATATCCTATAGAATTTAACATATTGACCTAACGGTCTATTCCGAAAGATTTAACATATTGACTTAACGGTCTATCCAGAAGAAATTAACATAAAAATCGACATAAAGGCCTTATAGTATTTCATGTCAAAATTTATATAAACATCAAGAAAATAAGAATTTACCACTTTTGCACTATGTATTCTTACCTCAATTGACACCCAAAATTCAAAAATTGTGACTTAATTCTGACAGTATAATAATGAACAGCGTGTATGAAAAATAAAATATGAACTCGTGCAATTCTTGAGACAAAACATTCTCACCTCAAACACGTATTTATAATTCTTACAATTAATTTCCAATTAAGTCAAAAGACGTTCAGGCTTAAATGATTAAAATCAAAATGTTTTTGAGATAAATTAAGAATTTATGATATTAATAAATTTAATTATTACCAATACTATTAATTATATTAAATCATAATATCACTTTTTAAATTTCCAAGGTTACTGTCATTCTCTTCATTAATTTTATAAATAATATATTATAATAACATACTCTCTTTCCTACTAAAATAACTCGGACACAACTAGTTGAAAATTATTTTTTCTTGATTCCAAATTATTTTATTTAATACGAGCTACAAAATTAAGTATAATATTTGATATATTTCATCATCTACTATAATACTTAAATATTCGAACCAAACTAAATTTACGATAAATTCTAAAAAAATAAATCATTTTTTGTAAATGAATGGGTTAAACTTATCACTTTTAACTTTTTGACTTTATTGTGATGAGAAGCCCAGGCATAAACTATTTTACTTCCAAAATGACCAACATTAAATTTAGAGCCTTATGAAAATAGTAAGAAAATTCAGGGTGTTACAATAGTCTTCGGCAAAGATATAATGGTATGACATTTATGACGCTTCTCACTTATAGACTATGGTTAAATGATTTGATAGTGTTGGAGTACATGAAAGGAACTATGTTGCTTTGTTGATTTAAAACGGCCATGATTCGCACTTGTGGGTTGTTTAACCATAGTAGTATGGTAATCAAATTGATGAAGCATTGGAATGTTGTGCGTCTTTATGTTTACCTTAACTATCCCAAAAGGTATATTATTGTCAGATGGCCAAATGGGAAAAGAATAATGCTAGTGTGCCATCCCCTTTGACATAGGGGATGGCACTTTAGCAAAACCCATGGGAAAATGTAAGAAATTGTCCCACATGATGTGGCACATATTTGCTTAATTATTGGGATTAGTCAAATGTTACAGTCCTATACAATTTTAGTAAACAAAATTCTAGATCAATTAATGAAGTTATTTCCTACTTAGATTCAATCTTTGATGAAAAGAGAATCATTATAAGAAGAAACTCTGTCCTCTCTCTGCCCCCATAAAAGGCACACAATATCAGTCATTTTGGGGCAATAAAATTGAGGGTTAAGCGTGAGAAACCCTTTTTCATTCTTCTTCGAAGGTTTGTCTAGCTCTTCCAAAGGTTACTCTCTTGGATTCAGGTATAACAATCCTTTTCCATATAATTGCAAGTGAAAATCATGATTATTCAAGTTCTTGGGTATTATGGTAAATTTACACTGTCTACTCATTGTGGAATGGTTGACGATTCTCCAAACGTGGTCTTGTCTCAAAACTTAAATGTGACACAAGCATTGAATGTGGAGATTATAGAAATGGGAACCTCTCTTTATACTGGCAATTTGCCTTTCGATTTCCCTCCACTCAGCAGTTTCTTCGAATCATGTCCTCTTATGGATGATGCAAATGCGTATACTTTCACTAGTGTAGAGTCCAATACCCAATCCTTAAATGGCATTGTCTTGGACGATGATGCTTAGCATTTGTTTAGGCCCCGTTAAATTATATTTCTTTCTTTTTTTTTACCAACAACACATTCTCCAATAAAATAATATTACACATAAATTCAAAAAATTTATTTTATTTTTAATTACACATTCTCCAAAAAATTACTATTCTAAAATCAAAATTTCATTACGATGAAAGAATAATGAAGTCGAAATGGGCGCTTATTCTTCCAGAGTTGGCAGCCAATTTCTCTTCTTGTTATGCCTGCTTTCCTCCCTCTCCTTCTCTTAAAATTACCAATAGCTGTTATGCAAAAATGAAGTTGAACTGACTTGAAGGATTGAAGAATAATAAATGTAATTACCCGTTCCACTTAATGAATTCACCGAGTGTTTTGTGTCTTAATACAGAGGAAGTTATCAAAAAATCCCATGGAGTCTGTGTAAACTTCTTAACTTCATAAGATTCAACTTGAAAGAATAAATGTGCATTTTCGTTTTAATACATTTTTCTCTTTATCTTTTCAATTACCTAAACGCAAAATTTTACCTATTTTATAACCACACGTCCTCCAAATAATTACTATTCGAAAATATATTTTTTTTCCCAAAAACCCTAGCCCAAACAAATCAGTAGAGAAAATATAAAATATTTTTTAGTTCTTTCAGCTGCTAAACCCATTATTCACAACTCCTAACTATTGTATCACGAAAAAGGTAAGAAGTAGCTGGTTCGTTACTATCATAGATTTGATCAACGGAAATCCTTCTGATTTTTTCTTCATCCTCAATCATCATAAATCAAATTCAGTAAAAAAAAACATATAATTATTAGCTAAAGAAATGGAGTATTTCAAAATTAAATCAAGGGAAGGAGGAAAAGTAATGTATCTACCTTGTCACCGAAAAACCCTAGCAAAGAGAAATATTTCGGAGCTAAAGGCAGATGCACAAATATACGATTGAATACATATATTCGTGGTGTAATTTGGTATCGCCTAACGATAGATTCCTCGATTCATTTATGTAAATCAGGGAATTGCAATATTAGGCATCGTATTCACATCATCTCCAATCAATCATCAAACTTTTACTGTAACTATAAACAATATAACAGAGAGAGATTTGTATGCACACAAACACAGATCGAGTCTAGATCAGAGGTAGAGTTTTCATATATAGAGCAGCCGAGAGGGAGTCAAAGGGGATTTTAGGGTTTGTTTTTGAAGAGAGTGGGGAACAAATGGGCCGAAATTTAAAGTCAGCCCAAAAAGAATTAGAAGACACGAGTACTAAGGGAAATTGCCAAAAAAAGGTATTAATGACCCATAGAATAATATTACTTGATGCAAAAAGTTTTATAGATAGATGAGGTATCAAGAAAAGAGTTCAAATTTTTTTATTTGATTGAAAAAATTCTGACTCAGTTATATCTCAACATATCATGTATGTGTACATCAATATGTAAGTGATGATGTACATGTAACACAATTGTGACCCATAAGCCATAAAACTATCGATTTTACTACATGTACATCACAACTTATCGATTAGTTTACCAACAGATGATGTAAGATTTGATTCGATCAAAATCTCATCAATTAAATTTAAAAAAAAAAAAGTCACTATCTCTTTGACACTTCGTCAATCTGTAAAAGATTATGTAAGATGATGTACAATAAGTATTTTTCTAAAACTATTCATTTTTAGATTTTGTGGAAAATATATTCAACTCTTTAGTGGACTTGTGTCATTTTTATGAATAATAAAGAATAATTATTCATACGAACTTGTTCATATTAGGAAATGTAAGTTTGCTAATACATAACTATTTGCATGAAGTTCGGCGATAATATGTAATGTGGAACAAGAATTAAGAAAAATAAAATGCTCATCGAATATTAAGGTCAGAGGATTGTCAAGATTTTTGATGTCTTTATATGTCCTCAAAGAAAAATAATCGACAATTAATTGTATTTTCTAGATCAAAAATTCAAATACTCAAAAGTTTTCTAGATGATAGGAATGTTCATTCACCGAGATATCTGTGTCTTACTTATCTTTAAAGTCCCTTAATAAATGGCACGGAGAGAACTACAAGAATTGAAAGTGCAATTAGAAGAGTCATTGAAAAAGTACTTTATTTGACTGAGCGTGTCTTCACGGGATGCAATGGTATTATTTGTTTTAAGAACAATGATAGATGAGAAAGTACACGACTATGGAGAATTGAATAAAATTACCATTAAGAATAAATATCTGCTACCCATAAATGTCTTAAACCATTGTTTATGACTCATCTTTTGCATCGATAAAAACAAGCCCTGCAAGCTTCATTAGACAGGTTGAGAAACACCTTCGTTCGAATACAAATTTGTAAGTCATTTACAAATTCGTCAACATATTCAAGCTTTTCAAGCCTACCAATTTGAGGCACATTGAAAGGGGTCATGTGCCAGTAACTTACATCCTTCACCGAATCATGCACACAGAAGTAACCATCATTTCTTAAAAGTTGATGTGCCTGAAAATAAGCGTTCATTTGAGGGAAATAGTTTAAATCATTTTGAAAATTATTTTCAATCATACATTCTATAGGATTCGTAAATTTTCCTATTTTATAACTCCACATTCTTTAAAAAAAAATCATTTTTCACTTGAAAAATTCTATCAAAAACATGCTAAATATAAACATCGTTATTAAGTTTCAATTATTCCACCGTCATTGCAACATTAGCACCATGCTTCATATAAATTGTGTGCATAAAAGAATTAATTTGCAGAGACTGTTTTTTTACCCGGTTAAGACCAGGTGAGCAAGCAAACAAGAAAATTGATTAGTGATGTTAGGGGCACGCAAGGATTTATGACGAAAATCGTTCACTAGGACTAACAACGCATCTATCTTAAAAGGTTGAGGATCAACTTCCTCTTTGTAGGTTTAAGATCAATTTGCACCTCGGGTAATAGGTTGATGACCAACAGCATCAATCTTTCCTGTATTACATGCATCTTAAGCATGAAGAAAACAATAAAAAATCACAGGACTAAATGAAAGGAATAAGATTTACAATCACATGAACTTTCCACGTATAAACTTATGAGCACAACTTACAGAAATTTACACTTCATTATAACACAAATCACTGCCAAGAGTTCTGCTGCTTAAATATGTATCCAGAAAACAATGGTCACAAGACATAAGAACTAAGGGTTCTTTTTTTTTTTTCAATAAATTAAAAGCTCTTTTTTCCCATTAATTACCAAAACTCAAGAGTTTACAAGATGTAGCACCATTCTGAACATCGATACCAATTTTTCTGTTTCTTAATGAAATAGAGAGATTGTTTCTGTAAATGGTAATACTTTGACAGGGTCCATGACCATAAGCACCAATGCCCTTCTCAAAATCTCCTGCATCACTACAACTCTTCCTTCGGCCCAACTTTGGAGATCTAGCACGAGTTGGAGGTGGCTGACATTCAATGACATTATGACAATATGCTTAAGAACTTGAAGTTTTCAGGAACATTGATAATGAAGCAAACCAATATAGTTTTTGTACTCAACCATGGTATCACATTCCTAACACTATATATGAATTCAGGAAATGGAAGTTTGTACAGAACTGCTCTTAAAACAGTTATGGTATCTTCTTGCGTGTAAAATACCAAGTCCATTGATTAGGGTGCATAGAAGTACTAGGACTATATGGATTATTTGAACTTCGAACCGAAATCTCAAACTTTCTCAAAGTATAATAGTTGCAATAAGCATCAAGTACCTTTTTCAGTTCAACTTTGGGTGGCAGCCCCTCATGGTAGAAGCTGGGCATTGGACTTGCCTTAAACGATAAACCTTTTCTTAGTTGCTTGATAGCTGCTTGAACCTCTTCCTAAAAATTTGAAGAAGGAAAACAAGCAAACCTTGCATGTGAAAAATGTCTTGCTATGAAGCAAATGGACAAAGACAAATGAAGGAAATGGGAGAGGACAGAAAGTATTTTGTTATATCTTTAGGGTTGGATAAAGAAGCAAAATGAAGGAGAGTTGAATTTAACACTTAAATCAATTGATGAGTACGTCACACAGAATGTACTACTACCTTTGTCCTTGCATCATATTGAGTTTTCTCAGCCTCAATGGCTTGATGTTTCTCCTCTAATTTTGAATCAAACTGAAACATAAAAGAAATGGTCAAACGAAAAAATGGGGTTATGCATTATGGTTCAGTGTTATATACATGACAACTTTGACGTGTGAAAGATTGGTTCAACACTACCTCCTTCCTTCTCTCTGCACGTGCATTGCATCTAGAAACGGGGGCTGGTGCAATAATTGTTTTGACCTTTCTTACTGATGCCACAGTTCTTCACATAGTTGAGGAAGCATTTTAATCAAATTAAGTCGAGGCATTAGAGAAGCGAAAGGATCCGTTAAAAGGGAAATATTAAAATAAATATTGCACTCTGGGATAAATAGGATACGAAGAAGCAACCGAACGGTTATCTTCATCAGGACATTTCTTATTATCAGGTTGCAATGGTTTCCTCGATACAGTAAGTGAGACAAGCTGCACCTAAATTGAAAATCTACAGTATTAGAAAGTTGATTGGCTGCTTATCCTACATTCATAAGTTCCTTCTCCATGCATCCCCTCAAAATTACGTTTCCCAGAATGAAGAAGTTTTATCATGCACGAAAAACAAGATATTCATTTTGTTTAGAAACAAAGAAAGCAAGGAGAGCTAATAAAAAGTCGAGATGCTGGAAAAGATTGTCAATTATCATATCAAAAAGCAATTGCACTGTGCAAAAGTATTTAAGATAAAAACAGGGAAAGAAAAAATGATGCTAATTGACTTCTTTTAATAAATAAGTTATTATGTCAAAGAGTAAGTAACAACAAAATCATATTCATTTGCCTATGTAACACATATAAACCACCCATTACACGCAGAAATATCACAGAAATGTTTTGTTGCTATTAATGGAAACTGTATGACATATAAAGATGTTCTTTGTAAAATATTGACGAGCAACATAATAGCATGCACATGACAGGAAAGTTAGAATCAAGCACAAAATTCTAAAGTTCGATGGAGGATATGTACCACATTCTTCTTGGTAGCACTGGAGTGTGACAAACCATTAACATGAGGGGGTTTATTTGTAGCGGTGATATTGTCAACCTCAGTCTCATAAGGATGAGTTCCACATAAAGCACGCTTTTCGGTTGCCAGAGCAAATGGCTGCGGAACAGTGCATTTTATTTTGCAGTTTCCAATAGCATATTTTCTAGTAGCTTTGCCAGAATGTCTTGACTGCTTACAGTCATCAGTTACTTTTTGACCTTCAGATTTTGCACCCTCCTTCTTCAAGTCAATCTCACTTGAGCTCTGTACGTCTTGCTTTTCACATTTGTCAATTTCACAAAGTTTAGTAATCTCAACAGGCTTTTCAGCGTCACATTCCTTTATTTCATATTCCTTTATCACGGCCTTCTCTTTCATTGTATCAAGTTCTGGATCCAGATTAATATGTTCATGTGGTTGTACCTCATCTTGTGGACCGGTAATTTCGTGATTTGAAGCATGGGAAACACTACTTGAGACAATTATGACAGCATCAGGCTTCTTGTCCATATGAATGTCAGTAAATTCTAGCCCTACTGGACTGAAAATAAACCGAAGAAGTAAAGTCCCAGTGGAGTGGAATCAATACCATAAAATAAAATTTAATTGCATCGTCGCCCAAAATTAAAGAACCACGAGTAAGAAAAAGTTCCATTCAACAAGAAGTTCACTTTATTTCATAAGGATCCAAAACCTTTACAAGTTCAACCATCCATAATCCTTGTGTTATCAACATATATTCAAAAATCAACGACTAAAGGTGCCAAAAGTCGTTTGCCGACACTCCTCTTTTTCCAACTACATTATGTAAGTAATCAAAATAAACTTTTTTCCGAGACACAATATTGAACTGGAATATTATGTGAAAGAAGGTAAAAGATAAATTTTGGCACCCAATGATGCAACTGAAAGGAAATCTATATGGTTACTGAAAAGAAGGAATAGACAGAATCATAATGCTTCCCAACAAGGGGAACAGAATAATATTATAAATAATAATAATTAAAAAAAAAAACGTTGGCAGGCGTGAATGTTCACCATTAATCCTTATATGTAAAATCCTGGAAAATAGGATTATTTAGTAATTTAATAGTAAAAGGAGAGAATAGAATCTCTTCTACAAAGCTTTTTGTTAATCAATACTTTACACAGAGAGGACAATAGCAATATGGTAGGACTGTGAGCAAGCTACATTTTGACCTGACCCCAATTCCCCAATTCCAATAAGAACAGTTTAAATGGAAGGACAGAAGAAATTAAAAATTGAGTTTTATGTACTCTAAGAAATTAAAAATTGAGTTTTATGTACTCTAACGAGAATAAATGATTTGCATGAATATGAAATTCATTCTTTAAACATCTATTCATTAAAACCAAAATAATTGCGAAATTTATCAAAAAGTAAATATTCCTATTTAGCTTTTGTTATTTCCACATTTCCCATTTATCAATTCGTTAACACCTGCAGAAAAAAAAAAATCCGTAGAATTCATGTCCAAATGAAAGAACACAAACTAACACCAATTACAATGTAGTCAGATCTGTTTAAATTAAAATGTGCAGTTCAAAGACAAAAATTGAAAAGAAGAAACATCAAAATGTAACTATCTACATGCGATCATGTACGTACAAATGGATACAGAGATTTATAAAATGTGGAAATGTGAGAGATGTTTTCTTACAATTAATTTGATGTTCTGATCTTTTCTTGTTTGGTTTTCTGGGAATTATGCCTTACTGAGATGTTTCTTCAACTCTACGAGTGAGAGAATTGTCTTCTATTGCGATCTGCAGATAGTTTATACAGGGGGTGGTGTTGGCTTGAAAATACGGAATAAACTAGCGGCGTTAGTTGACGGCGTTTGAGAATTTTTAATAACGGCGTGGTTTAACTGACGGAGGGGACTAGAAAATGGACTTTGCAGTTTTAGTCCCCAATCTATTGTATGAGTTTTATGTTGGTATAAAACTTAAAAGAAAGCAAGTTGGGGATTAAGTTTTCTGTTTTCATTTGTCTCAGTGGATATTTTTAATTGAGTTCTCTCACAAAACTAAAAATATATTTAAGGGTATTATAAGCATTATTAAAGAATATCATTACGAGAGTAAAATTCGTCTTTTACATTTGACAACTCTAATGTTAATAAGTGAGTTATCTATAAATTGTGTAGAGTTCTGCAATCCGATTTCATTGGTTATTTATTTCATATTCGTTGTGTGTATCATATTTTTAATTTAATTGTACAAGATGATTTGAAACATATTAAGAATGAAATTTAAAGAATTAGGGACGCACTAATATATCTCGATTTCAACAAAACAAGTCTTCGAGGATTTTGTGTTGAATAAGGGATGACGAATATGAAAATATTTGTTAGTGATATAGGACATAGATGGAACTCGATTTACTTATTATTAAAATTATGTGAATAATTTAAACATTTAATAATTAAAATTTATAACAATAAGCATATTAGAAACAATGATTACACTATTTTGAATGAATCTGATTGACTTTTAGCTTTTAAAATTTAAAAAAGAAAATTGACAAGTTTTTATGCTCCCTAAATATTTTATCTAGAATATATTATCTCTCTGGCTATATGGTGTTTGAACGTTTTTATATCGTTGCACAATGAAAATATATTCTATAGAATTAAAGTTTAGAAAATATTGAAAAGACTTGCCATGTTATTTCCTTTGGCATGTATAATTAATCATATTTCAAAAACTTTAATTTTTAACACATTTCACTTATAGAAATTTAGAACAAATTTTTTGCGAAATATATAAATTATATGTACAATGAATGTATGCAAATATTAGTCGAGCATCCTCGGCACCCAATCTTCCCGCTAATCTTGAAGAAGTTGAAGGTGAAATATTAAATTTATTTGAAGGCATTAATATATATATATATATATATGATGCAATAGATTTTCTAATAGTAATATGTTTACCGCATGCAATCAGACATCAGATGCAAGTTCAAATGCATTGCCTATAGAATTACTTGATTACGTTAATCATTATATGTCTAGTAATGCATCAATTAAAAAAGTTCACAATAAGTAATTGATTTATGGCAAAAGTATGAACGACGATGACCAGTGATTTTTACGATTGTAAAAGACCTACTAGCACCTTGGTTAGCACTATAATTTCGGAGTCTGCCTTTAGTGCAGGTAAAAATATTTTATACAAGATAAGAAGTATATTTTGGAAGTATTAATGTACGTAAAGGATTGTCAAGACGCTCATTTTCGACTGTAAAATAAATATAGCGAAATTGCATATCGTCGGTAAGTGATATTTAATTTAACCATATTAATAAAAATTGGATACGTAATAAGTTATTCGTAAACAATTTTTACTCCACTTACTTGAAATTTAAGGGTCTGTTTGGGCCGAATTAAAATCTGATTTTAATCTAAATCAAAGTCAAACAATCAATATTAATCACATCTTTTATGGGTCTCACATCTTTTCAATCACACATTTCAAAAACTTATATCACAATTCACTAAAAATTTAATGTTAATTCCTACAAAACACCTTCTAAGTAGTCGATCTCAAACTTAGATAAAGGAGGAGGATTTTTTTTTTTTTTTGTCAATTTCTTTTCTTGGATTTTGCTAAAGTGGTCCAAACTCCAATATACAAAATTGGATTTTTCGCGCCCGTTTGACAGGTTTTTGAAATTAAAAAGTTACTTTTGAATATTTTTGAATAATTTTCCAAAAGTATTTTGTCTTACTAGAAGAGTTTTTAGAGAAAATTGGTCTAAAAATTCGTTTGACAAAACTTTTGTTTTTTGCTTCTACTTCTTGTAAAAGTGTTTTTTTGAGAAATTTACCTTAATAATTCGTTTGGTATGATTTTTGTTTTTGCTTCATATAGAAGAGATTTTAGAAGAAATTACCTTAATTTTTCGTTTCAAAACTAATTTTTTTTTAAAAAAAAAAAAAAAAACTTCATATTACAAATGTGCTTTTAAAGGAAGTAATATTTGATCAACTTCCTCTAAAAATTCTTTTAATTAGAAGAATCACTTTCATAAAATTAACCAAACAGATTCAAAAACAATTTTGGGTCACGAAAACTCCTCTTAACTTTTGAAAAATTATATCAAACAAGCTCTAAGTCCGCATAACTCTTCTAGGCAATTAAAGCACCTTTAGAAAATTATTTGAACATATTTAAAGCATCTTCTTAGCAATTTTGAGCTTTTTAAAAATCTTGTCAAACAAACCATAAAGTATCTTACTAAGAAATCTCTTTACAATATGCAAAAGCAAAGATCCAATCAAACGAGCCTTTTACCTCTCAAGTCTTTTCATTTCGGGTTAAGAAAACGTAAAAGCATGTATTATCCATACATATTAGTTCTTATTCGATTTTAATTATTTGAGAATTACTTCTCTCTCACAATTATTTTCAAACACACATTTTTTAAAAAAATATTATTTTTCATGTTTTCCTAAATTGCTCACTTTTTAATCCCACATTCACTAAAAGAAAAACACGTCTAGAAAAATCTCATCAAACAAACGCTTAAGTTTATCAGTCCAAGAGACGTATCATTTTACTTAAGATTAATCTAACATAAATTTGCATTATTGCACGCATTATGGTAGATTTTTTTAGCCTTGATTTGGTTTAACTAAAAATCAAAATTTTAGTAATTTTTAATAAAAGTTGACGGAATATGTGGTTGATAAATTGTGAATATCATGAAATGTATAGTTAAAATATTTGTTCAAACTTTAACTTATTTGGATATCATGAAATATATAGTTAAATTTTTATCCATTTTTTTTAGGTGAACCAAACAGTTGAGTTTGGAATTATTTGGTTCTTAGACAAATTTCTTAATATTTGGTATGTTTCATCGGGCTTGAAAGAGAAACGGGTGATGATTCTATCATTTATCACGTCTAATATGATACATCAAACGTCTCACGAAAGTTCTAAAAATCGAATTTTTAGTTTATTTTTGGTGATAAAGATATGTGCTTTACAGCTAATGCTAATTTTGCACTCTTAACGAAAAGGTGTTAGATTATCACAAAGATGTGTATGTCACAACTGCACACAAATTTCGATTAGAGACTTGATAATTGCTTTTGGCCCCATCTTTGATTACTCTTTCTAACCCTTTTGATAAACCACCTATACCATTTTTTATTATTATTATTTTAATTTTCAATTCATAGTCCGCTCCTGCCAAATTATACTTTTTAATAAAACTAAAAATGATAAATTTTAAGGGCTACACTAAACAAT
>CAIGRN010011678.1:0-11628 GCA_903798345.1 Fraxinus anomala | reverse complement strand
AAAAAAAAAAAAAAAAAGGAACCAAAACGCCACTTGCTCTCTCAAACCATGCAAAAATCAAGGAAAAATCACCCAAATGATGCAATGCAACTTGTATGCACATGTGAACAATCAATCATGAAGTGTAAATGAAGAATGCAATCAAAAACATCAAACCCCCACCCCCCTCCCAATTTGTTTTTTGAAAACCTAGGGTTTCGGCCGTTACCTTGAAATTTTGGGAAAATTTGACGGATTTGTGTGGAAATACAACCCAACAATCAATGTTTGATGTTCACGTGATGTTTAATTTCACAATTTTGAAATGCGTATGTCCATTTTAGAAGGAAAAAATGAGAAGGAAATGAAGAATTTAAAAAAATGCGAAAAAGAACGTTAAAATTCAAACACGCGAGCTGTCACTCGAACGAGAGACGAGTGATAAACGAGCGAGACAGCCTCTGCTTTTATCGCTCGAGCAACGCTCAACGAAAAGCTGGCGAAAAACGTTTGACACCAATAGCACCGACTTTTTGAAAATTTTGAAAAATAGCCATTTTTAAAATCACGTTTCTGACATACTGATAAACTCAAAAGTGCATATGCTCACAAGTATTGCACTATCAATAAAAAATTTCCCACGTACTCAAATAAATTTCAAATGAATTAAAGTATATAAGTGACTCACGTGTGTTAAGTTCCACTATTTTCTTGTGAACATGACTCCAAAGCTTAAATTTGTGAGAAAGGACATGCGAACATCTCTGTTAAATAAGTATTTTCCCTTACAAATGAAAGTCAAACAAATAAGACTATTAGGACCTTAAATTAAAGCTCATTTACACGTATATTTTTCTTTTCTCCCCATAAGTTTGAGCATATATAATAATTAATTTTTTTATCATATCATTTTCCTCAATTATTACATCTTATGTGCATATTCTTATCAAATGACCCCTGTAACGAGTGTTTGGCCGATGACTCCAAGTCAGTTGGCCATAGGGCAATATGTTATGAAAATCCCTCGAACTTAATTACTCTAGTCAAATAGGCTTTGAAAAAAGTATAAGATGAACAATTTTTTTTTTTTTAATTTTATGATAAGGGGATTAAATATGAGCTTAGGTCATCTAAATGAAAGTCAATTCACGTTCAATGTCACATTACCAACAAATGACTGTCATCCCAAATTTCACGCATGGGGTCCAGATTCACTCACAATATCATAATGTGTGCTGTACAGGTAGTACATGAAGAAACATATACTCATTACTCCATATTAAACCTAACTAAGTAATGGAAACAACATTATAGATCAGATAAATGCATACTCGGTCACAAAATGCAGTATTTAAGAACATCACAAAATGTCCAATAACACAATAATATTTTTTTATTATTTAAAAAATTATCATGAACTTATAGAAGTGAAAAAAAATTAAAACGAAACAAAAACAAATGAGATACATGCAAAAATGAATGGACTCAATGAACTGTACATGTATGCACCTAATTACCTAATCAAAGAGGTACATGAATGCACTTACCTTTAAGAGCATGATCAATCTCACGACCTTTCTGGTCACTATTCTTAACACAAATCTTCTTAGAAGTAGAAGTGACTCTATTTAATTAAGTCACTAAGTGGCTAACCTGATTGGTGAGGAAGTTAACCTTGTTCAAGATATCCTGACTTTTACTACTAGTCGTGAGTTTACGACACATAGGTCTTGTGTGTGGACCAGTGCACCACAATAGTGATAGGTGGGAATAAACCTAGGTTCAAACCTATGCAGAGGTTGTTGTAGATTTATAGGACTATTGATCTTACGCTATCTAGTAGGCCTTTATCCTAAAACATTCTTGCCCTTAGGTTCAGGATTAGCAGCATTTCTAATTTTATTGGCAGTTGGGAGAAACGTGGTATTGGAAGTACTAATAGTAATATCACCATTTTAAACGTATCCTAGACCATGCCTATTTCAAGTAGGCTTGTTCATCCCTAACAGATTATCGAGATTCTAAGCACTACCCATGAATGAATGAAGTTGAGTATTAGAGTTTTCTAGATCACTTGTTAAGGGTTTAACTTTAGTTTCTAAATTCTCATTAACAAGTTTCAACTCATCCAAATTTTTGGTAGAATTTTTAAGGTCACCTAAGAGTTTCTCTCTCACACTCTCTTTCAAGTTCATTAACCTCTTTTAGTATGGTTTTATTGCTTTCTTGATTTTAAGACTTTACTCAAATAGCTGTCGATAAGATTCATGAATATCGGTCTCATCCTCAGAGTCATCTTTAGAATTCTCACTTTGTTCATCATTCTCTACCGTTTCACTCTCTTTATTAGATTCAATCTTAGCTATAGACATGAAAGCCATAAAATTTTATTCATCCTCACCGCCAAAGGTTATCACTTTGAACACTCGAATCTAATTCATCATCACTCAAAGTTACCGCTAATACCTTACCCATTCCTTTATTCAAATTCTTCTTCAAATTAGGACATTCATTCATATAGTGATCGAAACCTTGACACTCATGGCATCCAACTGACTGGGTTTTCTTACTAGAAATTCTAGGGTTATTCTTGTCACGCTTATTTTTCGAGAATTTACTAGGGATATCATTTTTCCTATCGTAAGGTTTTCTCCTATTCTTCATCACATTCTGAAATTTCTTAACGAAATAAGTTTGTTGGAGAGATCCTACAAGTTCCTCTATCTTAACTTCATTTAAATCCTTACTTTTTTCAATAGCGTGATCTTAGGTCTAAACCTTTCAGGTAGGGATCTAAGGACTTTTCGAACTATCTTAGACTTGGGGTTTTTCTCACCTAGGTTGAAGCTCGAGTTTACTATATCATTAAGTTTCACATAGAATTCATCGAACGATTTTTCGTCCTTTATTCTAATTTCTTCAAACCTAGAGGTTAACATATACATTTTTGAGTTCTTAATAGTTTTAGTATCCTCGTGTGTGATCTTTAAGATATCCTAAACTTCTCTAACAATTTCACACATCGACACTCTCCTAAACCCTTCTGCAGACACAACCATAAACAGAGCATGAGACCCTTTACTATTCCAATTGTAATCAGCTACTTGATCTTTGGTCCAAAGAAAAATGTCAGTAGGTATAACAACACCAGCAACAGTGGATGAAGGTGCAATCCAACAGTTTTGTAAACTTATCCAAATACGCTCATCGAATGTTTTAAGGAATGCTCTCATTCGAACTTTTCAGTATACATAGTTGTTTCAGTCGAAAAATGGAGGCACGGATAGAGATTGACTCATTTGCATTAATTTATAGGTTAGGAATTGAAATATGGCTCTGATGCCAATTGAAATTATGAAGTTCGACCCAAATTACATTTAGAGGGGGGTGAATAGGTGATTATGCGGAATTAAAGATTAAAAATTAAATAGCAACAAGTCACTATTAATTATCTCTAGATGGTTAATTAATCAAATCAATTTTCCTAAGTTGAATTTCCTAGTTATATGAAAGCAATAAATAAACAACCAGAATGATCACGGAGAATCCCAACTTGATAAAAACTTCGAATACTTTGCAGTCAACAATCCACTATAAACAAATTATGAACTTACAGTCCGTCAGACGCGACTATCACTAGTACTTTCTGACCTATTGACTACAATTCCCACATCCATCCTGAATTACGCGTTCCTACACCAACTCCCAGCTACAATTTTCAAAGATCTCCTGGATTGCGTGCTCCTACACCAACTCCCGATTTTATGAATTCGTCTATCTCTTGTGGATCAACGAAGAACTCCGCGTTCTCCAACAGCTAAAACTCCAGTCACCTTCCCTTGATCTAGAAACTTTGACAGATGTGTAAGAAGTAGGAGTTTGATATTTGAATTATGGATTTGATGTTTTGAACGTCAAGATCAAATCAAAACATGAAAATTGAAAGCTTGTTTGATGAAAAGGATATGTAGTAGTATGCATTTTCTCAATGATCAACCTTAGAAAAACCGTTTAGAGACTTGCTGGTATTTATAGTTTAGGTTTAGGATTGAATGGACCAGATAAAAAGCCTTAAAAACGTGAATTAAAATTTTTCGAGAAACTCTATCGCTCGAGTGAAAGTTGGGCGAGAGGCGAGCGATAGTGTGTCACTCGAGCGAAGGCAAGGCAATAGGCGAGCGGCAATGATTCTATTTCTATCACTCGGGCAAAGTCATGATGACAGTCTAACGAAATTACGACGCCATTTTTTCCTTCTTTCCATTCTCGAACCATATACCTAATACAACTCAATTAATAGTATTTGCAACTTACTCCTTGACTTTTACAACACACATTAATTATAGTTTTTTTTTCACAAATTTGCCAATTACATTAAAAATCGAACACCACTATTATGTTAATAATGCATGTATGTATGGAAAATTGTTCAAGCCTTTTTTATATTTGTTTCTTTTAGTATCATGCCACTATTATGCTATTGTCCAAAAGTGGCATCATTTAAAAGAAATTATTAGGTGGGTTCTAAATATTAAATTGTGTTGTTTAGAAAAAAAATCTCAAGTCAAATTTTAATTTAAACCTTTATGCATTCCGTGAAAAGTGTAGTTAATTAAATTATTTTTCCAAATAAATTTTTAAAACTATGGTAAAGTATAATTTTTCTAGTAACGTTTCAGTCCATGCGGATCGGGACTTTACAAACAACCTTCTCATGAGATAAGTCAAATCTATGAGTAAAAGGGTCAATATTGTGGATCAAAATTTTATGGAGGACTTTGTACTTTGGTAAGAGCCTTGAAGCTAGTAGGTTATCTACCTTATCTAGCTAGTTCATGCCAATGAGTTCTAGTGCAACTGCATCATTAATTAAATAATCTTGCTTGGTGTACAGGGATCTGTTTCACAGGCCCCTGCCAGGCAAGACACAGATAGAGCCTGTATCATTTTTTTATTTTTTTAAAAATACATGTGGGGCCCACCCCTTTGTCAGGGGCATGTAAAGCCCCTGTGAAACATTTTTCTATACGCTGGGCATTATTCTTAATAAATCATCATCATTGGTCTCTATTACCTCGTCCATGCCCAGCCAATCTCTTAATACAAAAGGACTGAAGGTAAGGAGTCTCTCCCTCACGTAGGTTTGCCATCGAAAAATTTCTTGACATTGGTTTCATTCAATTTCCTCCCAAAGGTTAGCAATATAACAAATTTACGACATCCAATAATGTCATCCAACCCTATCCTAACAAACTCTTCAATTAAAACCTTAAACTCCTCTATCGACTTTCTATGGGCAGTAAAAGAAATAAGCAAAGTTTCATTCGATTCAGTCGGAAAACAGTAGTTGTATGGGTTAACAGAGTGTCTATCTCTAGTGAAAGTGTCAAACCTGAAAAAGACAGGATCAAAAGTAGGAGTCCCAAGGACTCCGTCGGCACATCCCCTAGAGTAGGAGGTCCCGACTGAATGGTAGGTGTTCGAGTTGCAGAATCCTATCCAACCTTCTGCTTATATTTCTTATCTGATTTTTCATTTCCTAAGTGGTGGAGTGGACTCAGAAGATTCTTCAGACTTTTCTCTAGAGGGTTCAAACTGTGAGCAAAATTTTTTAGTTTTAGTTGCAATAGTGGCAGGCACTTCAATGGTTTGAACTTCGTCGGCAGTAGGTTCAGCAGTTGCCTAAAGTTCCCTCTCTAGGTCAGGACTGACCTCATTGTCAATGTGTTCAACCATTTCCTCATTACCACAGAACTAAGGTCCTATTTGATTGCTCTTTCTTCTTCATGGAAGATGAAATTTAAAATTCATTTTCGTATTTTTGCATGTTTGATTGACTAAATTTTTCATGGAATTGATTTTCCACATTTTTATTTTTTATTTTTGAGGAAAAACTTTTCCCATGGATTTGGTGAGAAAAACTTTTCTAGGTAATTTTTTTTTATTATTATTAATTTTAATTTTTTTTACAAGGGAAATAAATTCTATTTTTAATTGTAACAAATTTCATCTTTTTAATGGACAAATTTCATGGAAAATAAAGTCAAACGATCACCGAAAAATCCAGATTTCATTATTTTTCAGGTGAAAAATTATATCAATTAAATACAATTAATTGATAATTTACAATAAAATAAATTTTAGGCAATTCAATTCCCTAAAATCCACTTTCTTTCCGCACAAATTTCATTCTCGTGATGAAATGGATCCTAACTTATTTGTCAATTTCTTCCTCGTGTCATCTCCTTCAAACACATTCTTCTCAAATTAATCACTTTTGTGTTCCCGAACATTCACCTTGAGATTGGGATAGGTGTGAGGGTCGTTTGGTCGCCTGTCGAACGTGGTGAAGCAGGAGGAGTACTCTTCTCAGAAGACTCGGATACGTGTTTCTTTAGGAGGCTCATAAGGTATGATAGCCCCTTTTTCCTCAAAGTCTAATTGGATGGGCTCAGATAGTGTTTAGGCTGCTGTAACTGTTGTCCAACATCACGAACTTCGACTAACAAGTCTTTTTCTACCAGCTGCAGAAGGTTCGCCCTTACTGGTCTTTCCTTTGTTTTCCTTGGTCTTCACCATCATAGCTTGTAGAATAAAGCTCAAAACAAGAAGCCAAAAAAATTAAGTGCAAAGAAGGATTTCAAAGAATGTTGTGGAAGAAGATATGATTGTGCCCTAAGTATGTGAATCATATAGGGAAAAATTTCCAAATTTATAGAAATTGCATATAGGTAACTGCAAATAAGAACACGTCTATGGGAGTTAATATGAAAATTGATTTTGAATAATTATTACTTAACTGCCCCCATGTTTACAAATTTTGTCTTTATGCCTCCATATTTTTTAAATCAATTATCCATACTTTTAATTCAAGTTAAGGTAATTCAATCCTTTCATATACCATGAATATTTCTATTTCATGCAGGTAAACTTTAACGACCTAGTTTAAACTATTGATCTGAAATTTTGTGAAAATGCCCACACTTGTCAATCATACAAAAATAGTGTAATTAACATAATTGAATCAATCATCATATTTTTGTTTTTGGAAAAAGTTTACAATCAAGTCAATTTTATAATTAGTAGAAAAAATATCAGGATAATCATAAAATTTTCAATCAAATTCCCACTCACAATTAAATTCAGTTAATTTCTCATATTAAGATGTTATATGATCTGCTCATCTAGACTAATTAATCACAAACTATGTCTTAACTAAAGTGACGCTTGTAGTGATTAAATGCATAAATGTGTTTTAAACCAATTATCATTTAAAATTGTATCCGTAAATATAAAAATATGTGTTTGCTAGGCTTGAACATATATAATTTTTTTTTAATATTCTTTTGAATGTTCATGTGTTGACTCTTTTCATTTGTCTTTTAAAACACAGTTTTTTAATTCATGAAGTTGACTTTCACGCAGCCATAGAGCTATATCTTCTCTCATGATTTATGTTCATTATCAAGGACGATTTCACGTGCCTATGATGATAGTTGTGAGGACCCTTTCCAGAAAAAATGGCCATGGCATGGTTGTTGCCTTGCTGTTTCCATGCCATGGTTGAAGAAATGCTAGATACTCAGAGTTTAGTGAGGATTTGGGAATCAAGGTAGCATGCGGGTCTTGTGATGAGCAAGTGATTAAGGCACATATAATTTACTTGATAGCGGCATCAAGGGGTAGAATTCGGGGTTGCAAGTCAGATTGCATTTTTTGATGGATTAATGCGGGTTGCCTCAGGCAGCATTAAGAGCTTGCTGTCCAACTGATTTCAATACTTGGATTCAGTGAAAAACAAGCCACATGGAAGACACATGATTGCAGTTACATGTGGTTTCCTACTGTAGACTGGACATGGAGACAATTATAGGCAGTTTATTTGTTTTATCGAAATAAGTTTGGGAAAGGATTCCCAAAAATTTGTGGTTCCTGCATTCTTTTTTACTTTCTCCAATCTTCGGAAATACTTATTTCGAATTTCATGGGATTTCATTGTTGTATGTATAAAAATGTGTATTGGCTGGTTGGGGATGAAAAACCTCGATGCCATCATATGGAATGAGAGACTGCCTTATGACAATTGGTATCAGAGCACGAGTCAGGTATGGAAGGAAAAAAGTTTTTACATAAGTTGCTGGGGAAAATAGTAGGCTGCAAGTCAAAATCTGAAGGATCGAGTTCGAATGCTTGAAGATTTCATTGGGGCGATGATGAATGATGTTTTTAGTTTGGTAGTGCAAATAGAAAACTTAAGGGATGTATAAGCCAAAATGAAACAGATGTTTGAAAATGTTTTTGCTGAGATGAACGAAAAATTTGCATCCATGCTGGGAGATGTGATGGCCTTGATCGAGAACATTACTGTGTGCATTGGTTAGCTAGAAAGCGAAGCTTTGTTGCTTAGCAGGAAAACTTCTATTCCTTGAGAGATGGTATCAACCTCGAAAATCAAAGTACTTCTTTGGGATATGGTACAATATTTCAAGGCTGCACATGTTCCTGAAGATGATCGGGTTGACATTGCTATCATATATATGTAGGGTGACACAAAATTATGGTGTAAATGTACTCTATTTTTTGATATTTGACATCAAGAACATGTCTAGAAGACAGATTGTTCAATTTCATGGCCATACTACAACCTCAGGCGAAAGCGAAGTTACATCGGTAGGGTGTAAAAGACCTTTAATCAGTCATGGTTGCAGTCGATACGTTGGTTGAATTACATTTGGGCAGTGATACTACAGTGAGAAAAACAAATGAATTTAAAAACGGAGTTAGAAATCATTCGAAAGATGTGATGAAGGCTACTAAAAAGTGGGAAGAACAACTTTCAAAATCCAAATATGGGAAAAACATTCAAAGAAAGGGATGCTTCATATGTGACGGGCCTCATCATGTTAGAGATTGTCCGAAAAGGAAAAAATTAGCTGTAATTTACGGTTGCCCGGGACGCGGTGAATCCGTTGCCTGGGACGCGGTGAATCCGGGGGACGAGGATGCCGATAAATTGGCATTGGCTTGGGTGAATCCATTGTAGATTGTTGCAGAGTGACAAAATGCATGCACATTGCTGCATTGTAGAATTTAATGGGGAAGGGACCTTATTGCAACAACGAAATTGTAAGGTTGCCTGGGACGCTGTGTTTTAGAATTTGAGTTGGTAAACTTTCTGTTGAGCAAAGAATCATCAGATACGGATGTATTTTAGCAGTAAGTGTTGGGAAATGGAGGTGGTGTTCCCTAGAAAAATTGGGAAGATGCGAGAAAGTTGGTTGGACAAATCACTCGATGTTCGGACATCAAATGAAGAAGTCATCAAAAGCATCGGGAATTTCCTTGACACGGGAAAATGTGGAAGGCATTTTTTGTGTTAGAAGATTCTCAATGAGAACATCGAGTTTTTTTGGTGGGAAAGGTATGTGAGGATCCTTTGCAAGAAAATGGACATGGCACAGTTGCTCCCTTACTATTGCCATGCCATGGCCGAAGAAATGTGGGATACTCGGAGTTTAACACGGATTCGGGAATCAAGGCAGCATGCGGATTTTATGATAAACAAGTGATCAAGGCATAGATGCCTAATTTACTTAATGGTGGGATCATGTGGTAGAATTCGGGAATGCAAGTTAGATTGGAATTTTCTGATGGATTGATGCGGGCTGTGTCTGGCAGCATTGAGAGTTTGCTGTCTAACTGATTTTAGTACTCAAATTCAGTGAAAAATAGACTACATGGAGGCACATGATGGCAGTTTCGGGTGGTTTCTGCTATAGACTGGACATGGGGGCAATTATGGGCAGTTTTTAGCATGATATGGTTGGCAATGTAGGAAAATGGCCTAGCAGTTGGGGTTATTAATTGCATTATGAATTTTCATTTATTTATACCAAGTGTTGGAGCATTAAGATAGATAAAACCTTGATCGAAAACGTTACTGTATGCATTGGTTTGCTGGAAAGCGAAGTTCCATTTCTTATAAGGGCAACTTCTGATCTTAGAAAGATAGTATCAACCTTGAAAATCAGAGCACCTGAGCTAAAATCTTTTGATGGCACTCAGAATGCTAAAGAATTAGAGAATTTTCTTTGGGACAAAGTGCAGTATTTCATGGTTGTATGTCCCAAAGAACATGGATGTGAAGGAGAAATTGTTTAATTTCATGGCAAGATTGCAACTTTGGACACAAGCGAAGACCTTCAATCAGTTATCAATACAGTTGATATGTTGGTTGAATTACGTTTAGGCAGTAATATTGCATTGATAAAAACAAATGAAGGTAAAAAAGAAGGTATAAATCATTTGAAAGATGTGATGAAGGCTACTAAAAAATGGGAAGTACGACTTTCAAAATCCAAATACCGTGGAAACTTTCAAAGAAAAGGCTGCTTCATTTATGACGGGCCTCATCGTGCTAGAGATTGCCCGAAGAGGGAACATTTGGCTGCAATAATCCTGTAGAAACATCAAGGATGCTGAGAAATTGGCATTGGCTCGAGTAAATCTACTACATTTGTTGCAAAATGACCAGATATAGGCACACTGCAGTGCTACAGAATCTAGTGGGGATGACACCAAATTACAGTAATGAAATTGTGACGTTGGTACGGATGCGGTGTTCTAGAATGTGTTAGTAAACTTTCTGCTGAACGAAGAATCAGATGCGGGTAAAATTGATTAGGGCAGTAAGTGTTAGGAAAGGGACGTGGTATTCCCTGAAAAATTTTGGGAAGCTGCAGCGAAGGGGTTGATTGATCACCCGATGTTCAAGCATCAAATGGAGAAGTCATCGAAAGCATCAGGAATTTCCATGAGATAGGAAAATACGGGAGGCATTTTTTGTGGTGGAAGATTCTTGTTGAGAACATCGAGTTCTTTTGGTGGAGAAGTTTTGTGAGGACCCATTTCGAGAAAATGGACAGGCACGATTGTTGCCTTGCCATTACCATGCCATGGCTAAAGAAACGTGGGATACTTGTAGTTTAGCGTGGATTCAGGAATCAAGGAAGCATGCAAGTTTTATGATGAACAAGTGATCGAGGCACGGATTGATAAATTAACATAAAAGGGATTATCAATCCATATGCTTCAATCAAACCATTTTCACATACAAACCCTAATACATACTCCTTGTTGAAATCAGAGAAATGAATAAAATATAAACATACCTTGATCCATAGATGTCTGATTGTTTGCCTAAATAGGTTATGATCTTCCAATTGATTGGTGATCTTCTCTTCAATTTTACTCTCTGTTGGTGGGGATGTAGAGAATTTGAAAATCACTCTCAATTTGGGGATAATGACCCCATAATAATAATAATAATAATAATAACCTAATAGTTATTATCTTTCATTTGTTTCAAATTGGCCCCTCATCAATTTAAAACAACAATTCCGGTCTCTAAACTATATTTCCATGAAACCTAATACCCATTAGTCCAAATTAACTTGAACAGATCACTTTAATTGACTAATTTTATAAACAATAGCACTACACATTGTAATATATTACATGTGTGGCCCCATATATGTGGAATTTTCCAACAATCTCCCATTGGGCCATATATGTAATATTACAAATGTGCACAACCTTATGAGCTCAAAATTGTATTATTGTTATTGATCAAGAAGTATATCCAGAACC
>CAIGRN010011670.1:0-21034 GCA_903798345.1 Fraxinus anomala | reverse complement strand
GATTAATAGTTGAATTAATAGATAAATTAAAATGAGTTTAAATTTATTTTGTGAGCAAGACAAATAATGAAAATTGAAAGATTATTAATTGAGTAAATTAATTAAGTAATAATTGTACGACACTTGTGTGCTTAAATTAATTCAGAGAGACAGACCGGACAATTAAATAAGTTGTGAATTAAACTAGTTGTATATTCCTAGTGTGCATTATGAATGACATTATGTGATGTGTGAGAATTTATAACATTGATTTGAATAAGCGTTGTTAAAATCAATGGTCAAAAGTGTTAGAACATTTGTTTAAGTAACTCTCGTTTGTTTTCACCATTTCCACATTTATAATATAGCCTATTACATAATGTTACTCACGTTTCATCGCATGTTAGCCAGCACCAAACTATCGCTACCTACTTCCACCCACAAACTACTATCACCCATGCAAACCACCACCATTAACCACCAGTTCTTAAACCACAAAAAACACAAGCACCCACCATCGTAAAATATCACCACAAGAATATCTATTTCCACCATCAATGCCACCCCATCTCACCACCATCACTGCCAGCCAATTTCACCACCACCTTCGGGGTTGGGGATATGTAACCTACGACTGTGGTGGTAGGTGACATCAAAACTCTGATGGTTGGTGATTTGTGTTGTGTGCTCGTATGGGTGTAGGTGTTTGTATTTTAATAATAAATACAGTAATTAGTAAATAGATAAGAAGAAACTGTAATTGTTGAATTTAAAAGGTAATCAAGGTGGGTAGCATAATTTCCTCTTTTAATTTTTCATTATACGTGTTTGTTTATTTCCAAACATACTAGACAAATTTTAGAATTGTTAGTCATTTTAATTTCATTTTGTTTGGTTAAAGTTAAATTACCAAATAACTTAAAAGGATTTAAGTTATTTTATAATCCCGAATGTGTACTATAATTAAGGGCGGACAAAATGACCAAACCAAATAGACCAGACTATAACCAAACCAAATCGAGCGGTTTGATTCGGTTCTACAAAAAAATGAATGGTTTTGGTTCTTAGATCTGATAACCATTTGGTTCTGATTTTAGTTTGATTATAGTTCTAAAATCAAGAACCAAACTCCATATTTAAAATTTATTATTTTATATTATTTTATTATTTTATATATATTTACAAATTACTGAATCACAATTCATACTAAAAAATTCAAAATTCAATTGAAAATCAAGACAAAAAGATTACGTACCTTCAACTTCTCATTTCTCAATGTGGAGACTGAAGACTATAATTCATTTTGGAGACCTAGACCCTAATTCGTTTTTCATTTTCTTTCATTTTTAATTTATACACGGACTCCCAAATGGAGATCAACAACTACCACCTGCAGTCTACCATCGCGTTCAGCTACCATCGTCGCATGTATTTCTGAATTGAAGCATCAATCTTCAATTCTTCTTTCTCAAATGTTATTTTTTTTTTCAATCAGTAATGAGACTAGAATCAAACCAAACTCGAGCTGAATGGTTCGGTTCCAATTTGGTTCCATATATTAAAAAACCATATGCCATTATAACAAAAAACATCGACCATAGTTCGATTTGATTCAAACCAAATGAAATCATGTCCACTCCTAATAATAACCTTGGTGTGGGTAGTGGTTATTTCTCATTTTGATTTTGTTATGTGGTGAGTTTGTATATTTGATGTACAATATGAATTTGACTTGTTTCTTTTATATGTTATACGGGTTGATTGTTTTTGTATGTCAAAAGAAATCGACCTTTTTGTTATGGTTCATTTCTACTTTAGACAAATCTTACTTTGTGAGATTATTGTCAATCTTTTCATTATGAGATTTTCACATTTTATATAAAATTACTTGATTGATGGATGACTATTACTTCATTAGAAAGCCTTGATTATTATGTTAATGTGTCGATTACCACTGATAAAACTAACATTGTATTAGATAAAACGTGAGAAAATGATAAAAATTAATTGAACGATTAGAAATGTTGGATTTATAAATGAGTGCAATAGGCCCCTCATATGAACCAGAATAAATATTTTATTTAAAAAGATTATTTGTACAAATATTTAATTGACAATTTATTTTATCTTTCTTTGTCAACAAAATAAGTGGAGTATTGATAACAAAAAGTGCAGTGCAAATTGCTAATTATAGTTCTCAAAATCACAGGTCCCACCCCCCACTAAGTGAACACAAGGCCCCACTAAATTAAAAATAAAATAAAATATTTATTCATCGTCTTCTCCACTTGAATTATAAATAAATTCAAAACCCTAATCTCCCACTCTGTTGGGGAATGACAATCACGCACACTTTGAACTACAACTAGGGTTTTGTTTCTGCAATCGCGCTCCCGCGCCCGGATCGCATTTTGAAATTTTCTTAATATCCATTTTGAGTGGTTCAAATCTTGCGTATTGACTATATCGATCGATGGCGGAGGAGGCGGCGGTGGTAGAGAGGAACGGCGATGATCAGAGTGAGACCAGCGATTACACTTCGGAAGACGAGGGGACGGAGGACTACAGGCGCGGGGGATACCACGCTGTGCGAATCGGTGACACATTCAGGCACGGCCGATATGTAGTTCAAAGTAAGCTTGGCTGGGGTCATTTCTCCACCGTTTGGCTCGCTTGGGATACACACAATTCGGTACTTTTCACCGATTTATTTTTCTTCTTTTTCATTATATATATTTTTTCAAATACATGTAAAAATTGTCTCCATTTAATTGTATCATATCCATTTTCTGTTACTTTTTATAGCTGTATTGCTAATGATTATAAGGTATTTTGTGATGACATATTTTAGCCAGAGAAATAGAAAAATACAGTTATCAAGAGTAGAAGTTGATTGTTAATTCTTATTGCAGAATTTGTTGTACTCATCGTCTGTATTTTTGAGATAAAGATGTTTAGAGCCCGAGGAAGTAAACTCAATTTACCCCTGTTATCTACTTAAGTAGCTTCTAGCTATGACTGCTAGTTGTTCTGTGTCTCGATCTTTGAAAGTCACCACTGTGATTTGTGTATAAAACGTGTTCATATTATTTTACTAAGACTCATATGGTGGACATATAGATGTTCCAGTAGAATCAAGCAGCTGGTGCCGAATTATTGAGAGCAAGGATTAGTTTGTTAATGTGGTTGTATATAAAGAATGAAAATGTATGTTGTTACTTTGCACTTTGGTGGATGTCAAATAAGATCGTAAATTCTATAGATGTTGTAATTCTGTAATGTGGTTTTAGTGAAAGAAAAAGAAGTTATTGGATTCAAGCAAGTGAAAAGACGACGATGTCACCAATGTGTGTGGGAAAACAAATGGAGCAAATGCACAACTGTGCACGACCAACAACTTCTCTCCCCATCATGTGTGAACTTGCACTTGCACTCGCACTCGCACTCGCACACACATACACACACAGAGTGAGAATGAAATGCACATTATTAATTGAATTTAGGTTGACAACCTGCTTATTGTCAATTAGCTGGGAATATATTATTGTTTTCTTATTTGGTTACATATTTGATGATAGCGGTATGTAGCTCTTAAAGTTCAAAAGAGTGCGCAACATTACACTGAAGCAGCAATGGACGAGATCACTATATTAAAACAGATTGCCGAGGGAGACCCTGAAGATAAGAAATGTGTTGTAAAGCTTTTGGATCACTTTAAGCATTCAGGGCCAAATGGGCAGCATGTTTGTATGGTTTTTGAATACTTGGGTGACAATCTTTTGACCCTAATTAAATATTCGGACTACAAAGGAATTCCTCTTCATATGGTTAAAGAAATTTGCTTCCATATTTTAGTGGGATTGGATTATTTGCACAGGCATCTATCAATCATACATACGGACTTGAAACCAGAGAACATATTACTTCTTTCGACTATTGATCCAGCTAAAGATCCGACAAAGTCAGGTGCGCCTCTTGTCTTACCATTCAATAAAAACAAGATCCTGTCCGAGTCTGGGACTTCTAAAGATGCACAGAGCTCAAATGGTGACCTGACCAAGAACCAGAAAAAGAAAATCCGAAAAAAGGCTAAGCGAGCAGCCCAAAAGTGTGTGGGGAAGGAAGCTTCTGAGGATGCTGAGCCAGATAATGAGGCTAGTAGTCCCGAAGATTCTCACAATGATGATAAATCCAATTGTAAGTCCATTGAAGAGCAGACCAATATGAATGGAGTGAAGGATGCACGTGAAGGAACTAAACTTAATAGGAGAGGTAGCCATTCGACAAGGCAGAAGCTATTGGCTGGGATTGACCTAAATTGCAAATTGGTAGATTTTGGAAATGCTTGTTGGACGTATAAACAATTCACAAGTGATATTCAGACAAGACAGTATAGATGTCCAGAGGTTATCCTAGGATCTAAGTACTCAACATCAGCTGATATGTGGTCATTCGCTTGCATTTGCTTTGAGCTGGCCACCGGTGATGTTCTTTTTGATCCTCACAGTGGTGACAACTATGAAAGAGATGAGGTATGTGATCTATTGCAGATATGAATAAGCTAACAACTATTCCCTGAGCTACTTGGTAGGGCATAGTTTAACTGCTATTTTCTACTTGTATAAACAATACTTTTGCATTTGATATGTATGTGTTCGTAGTGCGTATAATGAAATGCTGTTTGCTTTTTGTAAGGCACCCTGCTCTTGACATTGTACTTGCTTCCATAGCTACTTTTTGTTTAATTTTATCTTCTCTATCATTTAATTTTATCTTCTCCATCAGCATAGATCGTTTATTCTCACATATAATGCTTTTACCCTGATATATGACACTTTTGATACTCTCTATTTGAGATTTAGTTTTGCTCTTTTGTTTTTTGTTTTTCCTTTCACCAAAACTTTCTCGCTACCAGTGTATAATGTACTGTCTCTGGAAAGTGATTCAGACAACGGGACAATGATGACCATTTCTTCACTAATATTTGAATCATCCAATATATTATGATCTGCTAGGTTGCTGCATCGCAAATTTTACATGTGTTCAAATTATTATGGATGGTTAGGGATGGGAAATGGGGTGAGCCCTCACCGGTTTTCCATGAAAGCGAGTCGTGAGCCGAGCCGAGCCGAGCCGAGCCGAGCCATGATTTTCTGTCGGCTCACATTGGCTGGCAGCTCAATTATGGCTGCCTTTTGCAGTCATGCATAATGGTACCTGGCAGGTGCCATCATGTCGAAATCAGGCAGCCCACTGGTTGGGATGCCTCTATTCAAATTTTGAAATTCAAAACGTGCAATTTTCTATTTTTTATTTTTAACATTTTCATCTATAAATATGAAGGTTTTCAAATCATTTTTTTTTTTTTTTTGGTCCCAAGCCATGATAAAAGATGGAGGATAACTTTAAATTTCTTTAATTAAACCCATTAACAAAATTAATTTTTTTCAAGTTTACAGTTTATAGATTTCCAACTTCATTGCGAACCGGGAAACTGAGGGAAAAATTTTTGAATGTAAAAAAGAAAAAGAAATGGATGCTCGCGCCCACGCATGGGCAAGCTGGTGGGTCTAGCCGAGACGACATTTTTTTAAAAACGAGCTGGCTGGTTCTCGGCTCACTTCAATGCTAGAACGATCCAGCTGCTCGGCCCATTAACAACCCTATGCGTCGTGATGTATATGGATGTGGTAGTTGCATATTTATGTTACCTTCTTTTGTTTGCTCCTTTTTCTCTTCCTTTGCACTCTCATGTCTTCTAGTCACGTGTTTCTTTGTGGTTCTATCCATGCATCTCATCAATTTTGAAGTCAAATTTTATAGATTGATGTGCTAACGTTTTGAGCTTTCATGGAGATGAAATATCCTTTGCAGATTCTATCTTCTTGTATTTGTTATTTGATATTAAGCTTGCAACTGCATTTTCCTTTAGCTTGTTTTTGACGGGTTTAATTATGGGTTCTTGTTCAGTTACTGAAAATATTCAGACTGTGCTTGTGTTTTTACTTTCTTTTCCTTCCCAATGGCTATTTTCATAATGCCCCGTCTGTATCAACCTGTGGATCAAATTTGTATAGCATTAAGCTAAAACACTTAACATATATTGGTTTCGGGTAATGTTGATTGGTATTTATTATTGGTGCTTTTCCTTTAAAGGATCATTTGGCCCTGATGATGGAGCTTCTTGGGATGATGCCGCGGAAGGTGAGAACATTTCTACACCCCTTGTTAGGAAGCAAATTAGAATGATTCGTTTCCCACCTTTAAATCTGTGGGCAAGATCAATCTTGTGAAGCTTTCCTACCTTTTATTCTCTCTCCATATAAAGTCACCAATTTCCCATGCTTCACAAACATTTTGCAGGTTGCCTTAGGTGGGCGCTATTCCCGAGAATTATTTAATAGATATGGAGATTTGAGACATATACGACGATTAAAATTTTGGCCTCTGAATAAGGTGCTTAGGGAGAAATATGACTTTTGTGAGCAAGATGCGAATGACATGGCGGATTTTCTGTTGCAAATACTCGATTTTGTGCCAGAGAAAAGGCCAACAGCAGCACAATGTCTTAATCATCCATGGATCAGTGCAGGTCCTAAGAGACTCACCCCTTCTATCTCTCAACTCCATGCAATGGAAAATGGTTGTGCAGATAAGAAGGAAAAGGGTGAAAGGGAGGCTGTGGAGGTTGGAGTAGGAAACATTGCTATTGATGGAGCACCAAAACCAATTAAGGATTCTCTGCCTACAGTAAACCCTCCAAAACAGTCGTAGTCAATCTTGTGTTGTCTTCAAATGTGTTCGACCCTTTTCCTCTTAAAAAAAATTCCGTCATTCCCACTTATTTCTACTTCCCCTTTTACGTTTAAGGAATTGCATCTTTCCAATTCTTTATTAAACTGCGTAGGAGAATGGAGGACTGGAAGAATGTACGTCACTTTTTGTTCTCAATAGAATGCATTGATGTATTTCTCTGTACAATGTTTATTTTCTGTTCTTGGGGCATATGTTTCAGAATTTGCCTGTTACGATTTGTTGAACCTCCAATTGTTTAATTGTGTTTTGTAACGGAACATTATTAACATTATATTTGAGAAACTTGATGTTGATATGCCAAACCCTTAGCATAGTGACAGGTACAAGGACATTATTTTGGTGCTTTCAAGTTAAATTCCCGCACAATTTGAAGTTAGAACCCATAAAAACATTGCAATGATTTAATTAACTTGAATAAAGAACACAATTTTCATTCAAATGAATGAAAAATATTCTCTGTATACATTGCTCTCATAATACATGTACATGAAAAGGCACCAAAAGAAAGCTGCTAATCATTCAAGTAACGATCATTTTAGTTTATTTAGTGAGCCGGTAAGAGAAAAAGACCACAGTAAATCAATAATGGAAGGATTTTGACTAAAAATAGTTGTTAATAATGAACCAAGCAAGCTTATATTGTTTAATGATGCTTATAGCAATTTAAATGACTGAGGACTACTAGATAACTCCTATGAGAAATGAAGTTTACTGATATTCTTGATTACTATGGTATCCTATAAAATGAAAAATCTTTCCTATTTAATCAGGGGCGGAGCTAGAAGAAAACATTTGTGGGGACAAAAATTGAAAACTACATAATCAAAAATCTAAATTCTATATTTAGTGCCCCACACTAAATCCGCCCTTGCCTATTTTAATCGCAATTTTCACAAAAACAACCAAATCCACTATCAGGTGACTTAGCAGCTAAGTTCAAAGTATATTTGCAAAATTAACAAACTTTCATGTACTACTTTATTCTTGATTTCTTGTATTCATATAAAATTGATGAAATTGTTTAGCAGCTTAATTATTTTTTTCTCATATACTGATAAGAGAATATATATTGAGCAGACAACTTAAATGAATGGCACAATGAAAGACATTGGGACAGCTGACCAGACGGATTACTAGTGACCCATACAAAGATGAAAAATTAAATATTTACATGCTCTATTTTAGAAGTAGAGGTCCAAAATGGTCTATCTAGTAAAGATTGAGGACTGCAACCATAATTTTCGTCTGCACTTAAAAAATCAAAATTAGCTGATAAGTTTGGCGCGTGAACCACGCCATTAACTTTAGAATAATGCTGAACGCAACGTTCAATTTGATAGCCTCCTCACATAGGAGGTGAGGCCATCGATTTTTTAAATTACGGTCCCATCCCTTTGTGAAGAGGCTATGTCACCCATGATGTACATCAAGGGGGTACATATAGCGTTTCCCTTTACTTTAACCCCCCAATTTACGACAACGTTTGCATGTTTTGCAGTTTAAAATATAGATGGAAAAAGAGAAGTGTTGGCATTTACGGATTACTAGTGATCCATATTTACAAAGATGAAAAATTAAATTTCTACATGCTCTGTTTTAGAAGTAGATGACCAAAATGGTCTATCTAGTAAAGATTGAGGACTGCGACCATAATTTTCGTCTACACCAAAAAAATAAAAATTACCTGAAAGATTGGCGCGTGAAACACGCCGTTAACTTTAACCCCCTAATTACAACAACATTTGCACGTCTCTCTATGCTTCTCTCTCAGGATTTATTTGAGCCACATTATTTTAGAAAAATGTATTTTAGAATAGTAGATTGATGGAGAATGTGTGGTTAAAAAAAAAAAGAAAAGTTTTTAATGTGATGAAAAATATTATTTTATTGAAGAATGTGTAGTTGAAAATGAATAAAAGAATGAGAATAAAAAAAATAATGTGGCTCAAACATGGGCTTAATGTGCGCAATTCCTTTTTGTTCCTTGGCTATGGTTGGTTGGTGTCATTTGGAATTAATTGCAACCATAATTTCAAAATTCTTCATTCCACGTGTTTATTTTTAGAGTCTATGTTATTTAGATTAAAATCAGATTTTAATCAAAATCAAAATCAAACAATTAATATTAACCACGTTTTTTATGGGTTCTACAACTTTTCAACCACACATTTCAAAATTTTTTATTAGAATCTACTAAAAATTTAATTTCAATCCCCACCAAACACCCTCTTAATTACACATTTATACAATAAAATATTTTTGCACGTTTATTCAAAAAAAAATTCTTACATTTTAATAATACACTATTCAAAAATTCACTATTCAAAACCTTATTTTTTTTTTTAATTCAAATAATGACCATCAATCAAGGCTTAGCCAATTCAGCACGTCATTTATGCACGCCGTTAACTCTTTACTAGCTGTCACTGACTGGCAACAGCTAATAATAGGGGACCTAAGTGGTGTATCACCTAAAGAATGGGGTCTCATCTACAAAGTTTCCAAAAGATAATTATCTTAATTCTTAATTTAAATTGAAAAATCAATACTATAAATTCCGTTAAATCAAAAAAAAAAAATGTCTCTTGTACGTAAAATAATTTCATAATAGCTTACAAACAGATGAGGTGTCAGAAAAAGAGAATGTAGAGATTTTTTTATTTGGATGAATAAATTCTGATCTAATCTCATCTTATCATATCATGTGTATGTAGACCATTATATGAATTATTATGTACATGCTGCATGATCGAAATCAAATGGGAGGAGAGAAGACGTCATCAACAATGAGGCAGATCAAAGCAACTAGAGAATGAGATTCATCGTTCAATAGCAATATAAAGATGAATTTAAGATTGAAAAATTTAGCGTCAAAATAAAAGTTGAATATCAACTTACTATAATACTAATAGACAAAGAACTTGGACTGCAATTTTTGCATTCATATTCCCCACAGGATTTGGATTTGAGTAGGGGGCATGAGAAGGTGAGCAGTATGATGCACTTAAAATTATCACAAAAAATGTGAAAACGAAATACATATATAGACAACTCATAGCCCCACTCACATGACGTGGATAGTTTGAGCCACGCCAGTCGCCATACACATAGAAAACCACTAGAAATCAAAAGTGCCGAAAGCAACCTACAACAAAATTTAGGGCATATTTGACATAAGATTTTTAAGAATATATTATGTGAAAATAATTTTTGAAGAATGTTTAGTTAAAAATAGAAAAAAAAATAATAACTTATGGCTCACTTGCAAAATTAGTTTAATTGAGATAATGTTATTGAAAATTGAGTTTGTGAAAAAAATGTTTTTTAAATAATTGTACCGAGAAGGTTTAGAAACTACTAATTGATAGAAAATTTTCTTTTACTAGTTGCATTTCTTACATTTTTCTCATACTTGTCTAGATTTTTGGGTACTCGAGAGTTGCTGGGACTTGACATCAAATATATCTCATTGGTCTTTGACCGAACAAGTGTCAAATCCGAATCGGCGAGAACACACACAAATGCGCAGGACCCACCATGTATTAAAAAAAAATTGCGCAGGACTCACAAATGTGTATTATTCTGAAATTATGTGGGCATCTTTCTTTGCTTTCAGCCCTTCTCGAAAGGTTTAGGATAAGCCAGCTGGATTGGATAAAAGACCTTGGGATAATGTAGGGAAGTGACAATAGAAGGAATCGAACGATTATAGGTGACTAAACACTAAATCTCATACATAGTTAAGAGGCACGTACAAGGCATATCTTCGATAATCCTTACAACAAATAGAGTTCTTGTACAATAATGAGTCTCTCCTATTCCAATTGAATGCAGCCAGCTAGTTAAAATCAATACACACAATTCATCTACTTACAAAAAATCATCAAACCAATCAAGATAGAGTTCGATTCTGTTACTTTTTATTTACTTGATATTAAAACGTTAATAGTTCGTCATCATTCCTTTTACAGGTAATGCTTCGTTTCTTATGAGGACCCTCAACTAGGATTGTAAATGGATCGGATATGAACCAGATCTGCCTATATCCGATTCGATCCAATAAAAATAATTATTCGATCCGATAATCCAATAGATATTTGATTGTTAAATTCTTATTCGTTTTGCAATATTATCGGATATCCGATCCGATAATCTGACTCGAAATTAAAGAAATTAGGAAAAAAATAATGTTGGAATGAACTTTTTTCTTCTTTCAATTTTACCAATTCTTAAACGAGTTTATACTTATAGAAATTTTAACTTTTTTATGTTTTGAATTTGATGACCTTTTTATTCTAAATTTATTTATTTTAATCACAAATATTATGCTATAAAATATTTTACTGACTCAATTATTTATAATAAATCGGATCGAATTGATCTATATACATATTTGATCTATTTGATTAATAGATTATTGAATTCGAATCTTAATCGAGTTATCGAACCAAGACCTTGAATCTATTTTCTATTAATTTCATCGAATTCGAATCAAAATCAAATCTATCGACACTCTCACTATCAAGTTTTGATGAGTATTGGTTCTAGCATTCTTGCTGACTAATAGATAATGCTGAATGTTGTCAAATGATTAAAATATTTACGTGTCATCAACATCCACGTGTCGTTAAATTAGAGCGAGTAGGACACAACTTCGTATGTTGGCGGGTGAGATACTACGCCTTAAACTGAGCCACCGATTCCTAGAACTTATCCTCCCTCCTTTTTCCAGCTTTAAATATATTCACTCCATTTCCCATGCTCTTCAGTCAATTACACGCACCAGCGCTCACATTCAATTCTACATCTATAATTCTCAGTAGAGAGGCGGTGAAGCAAGAAATTAATATCAAATCGGAAAATGGCGACCGGGAGAGTAGATCTGGACGGGAATCCAATTAAGCCGATTACGATATGCATGATCGGTGCCGGTGGTTTCATCGGCTCGCATCTCTGTGAGAAGCTCATGGCGGAGACACCGCACAAGGTACTGGCAGTGGACGTGTACAGTGACAAGATCAAGCACCTGTTGGAGACCTCGGGCTCACCACCTTGGGCCGATCGAATCCAGTTCCACCGACTCAACATCAAGAACGACCCACGACTCGAAGGCCTTATCAAGATGGCGGATCTCGTAACGTTCTTTGATTCCTTGTCATCTCTTCTCCTCTTCTTTGATTTATTCGTGTGGCATTTTGGTTTTGTGTTGTGGTTGTCGGATCTGAGTTTTTGATTATCTTAGGATTTTTTCTTTGCAGAACTTATTCTTTGTTCACATTGCGATTGCTTTGGAAATTTTGATTTTCAGTTTTTTTGTGTGATGTTGCGCTATTCTAGGAAAATGCTTAGTTTTAGTTTCTTTGATTGCTGTTTTAGTATGTTCTCTACTGGATTTAATTCTAAATTTCAAGATTATCTGCATCTATGGTGGATTTTTGAAATCTACGCGCATCTGAATTTATGTGATCACTGTATATTGATTTCTTGAGATGTTCTGCGGTGAATTTTTTATATTCATTTACAGCTGTGTAAGTACACTATTTGTTCAAATATTATAAATGGATTGATTATAATACACTGGATTTGACTTGGATAGAATTGTGTACTTTTTCTTGCAATGTAGACAATAAATCTTGCTGCAATTTGCACTCCGGCTGATTACAACACGCGCCCCCTTGACACAATTTACAGCAACTTCATCGATGCTCTCCCTGTGGTAAGTGCCTCGTGTCACATTTGTTGGTCAATTGAAAGATTAAATTAATTTGTTGGCCGAAGTGAATTTGGTTTGTAATGTGATTGCTTTTCTGGATTTAGGTCAAGTACTGTTCTGAAAACAGCAAACGTCTCATACACTTCTCCACTTGTGAAGTTTATGGGAAAACCATTGGTTGCTTTTTACCCAAAGATAGCCCATTACGGCAGGTAAGCCTTTGAAATTTCTGGAGTTAAAAGTTCTTGCCTCTCCTTTAAAAAAATTATTTAAATACCGATAAAAAATCTTTATTCCCATATTCTATATCGAGATCGTTGTGATTGGAAAATTGATTCACCACAAAATATAGTAGGATCTATTGTAAATGATCTCTTAGTGGTCTCTGCACTGATTGTTTGCTATATAATTTAATCGACATGTTCAAAGCAAATGTGATTGGCTATTGGTGAATTTTCAACCTCTCGTTCCCATGAATTAAAATCTTTGGCTGGTAAGTGTCCATCTGCTCTGTGGAGTTGTGACCCTTTCAGAACCAAGGATTTTCCCAACAATGGAGTATAATCGCCTTTGCCCTTGGCATGAGAATAATTCTTTGTCACGTAAATGTCAATAACAATATTTTTCAAATACTAGTAAAATGGGACTTTAATTGAAATGATAACTCGGCCAGCAACCATTCACAGTATTTAAAAGAAAACATGCAAATATTTAATGAGTGAGGATTTCATTGAAACATGCATATAATTCAGGCAGATTTGATTGCACCTATCTACTTATTTTTCTGCAATAAAGTTTAAAACAAAAGTAAAATTCATGTTTTCATTGGATAAAGCTTTGTAATTTGAAGATTCTATGCATCATATTGGTAGATAAGCATTGGAGGAGCAGGGCGTTTTCATATTTTACTGGTGACTTTTTTTTAAGTTATATTTCTCAAAACAAATGAATTATTATTGTTTGATTAACTACCTCTGTACTTCATATTTAAGCAAATTTTCAAGGACTGGACTTCTAGAGTGAAACATGACTTGAATTTAACTGAAAATATGGGACGGCCAAAAAATAGATGGGAGAAAATTGACAAACAAAGAGAATGAAGTTGATGAGAGCACAACTTGATTATGGAATTACTTTCTTCTCTGTTTTTATTCTCCTTCAGTCATGTTTTCTGCCTTCTGTTGGTTTGCAGTTGTTCCTATTTGTCCATTGCCCAACAACTTGTGTTAGCTGTCTTCAACTTCCTTTCAATTAATAGTTTGGGATTCTAGTAGGGACTATCACCATTTTGTGTTATATCATAAACCCATCTTCATCCTGTAACTGAGTTTTGTTATCTTTCAAGTTATACACCACTGTACAATATTGACAAAAGTAGTATTAATTTTTGTTGGACAATGCAAAAAGTATTAGTCAATAGGTTCTGCAAAGCGCATTTTATGGCAAAACTTCGAGGTTCGTGTGACAGAGTTTAGGATCCAAAACTAAAAGTCTATTCTACGATAAACAAGATTAAAAACAGAAGTTGATTTAGACTAGGCTTGAGTAGTTTTGACTAAGAGCATGTTTGGGGTGGCTTATCTTAGCTCCAAATGTGTGGACCTACATTCATCATAAGCCAACATAAGCCACATTATTGGGGCTTATCTTTAAGATAATCCTCCCCAAACATGCTCTAGCTAGGACTTCGATAGTTAGATTAGTGGTATTTTAGAAGTTTCCATATGTTTAAGTTCTTAACTCTGTAAAAGGGAACCTAGAATTTTCAATTTGGAAACAACATTATTATTGGTTACGACTTACAAATGTATTGAATTTTTCCTCTGAAGTTCTCTTTTTCCTTCCCCTTCTCTCTTTCAAATTCTGCATCAGGTTGCCTCCTTGGGTCCACAGGCATTTTGATTATGTTTAGAACAGAAATATGTAATAGTAAACCCAAATTCTTCCCTTCATGAAAATAAAAGGTTAATTGACCTGCTTATTATGGAAACTCAATGAAAAAATGGGTGAACCTTGACCTGTGTGGGCAATTTTACTCCATTATTCAAATAAACTGTGTCATACCTTCATATCCGTTGATAACAGTCATAAAGATAGGGTTTACGAATCCAACCGTGGGAAATTGCTGATTGAAATATTATTTGTGCTTATAACTCCTTGATGGATACTATCAAATAGTGTTTGCAAATCAAACCGTGGGAAATTGCTGATTGAAATATTATTTACAGCAATAAACTCCTTGATCTTAGATCATACATCATGCCGTCTTGGTGCTTTTAGTTTAGTTTTAAATTGGTGGATGCTTATCGGTGCCTCCATCCATGTATCTGAGGGCTTATTTGGTTTTAGAGGAGAGTTAACTCCAGTCTGGAAGGGAAAAATAAAAAGAATAACAATCTGGGTGGCCTACATTAAAAGAGAAGAAGAATCCTTGGGAAATGTGCAACTTATTTCAGTGCTGCTTCACTGCAGTAAAGCATTAGGTAGAAATGGAGTGATGCACTGCTTTTCCTAGTGTAAGAGAGAGTGAAGGTTTCCTTGATTATTGCCTCTATTGTTGCATGCTTTGTTGCATACGATCAGACACTTTTTTATTCCGTTTGCAAGATAAAGTGCGAGTGGAAATTTCTAGTTGATATTGGCTGTTCACGTCATGGTTAAAACATACTAGTTTTCTTCTAAATGTCTTAACTTCCATGTTAGAGGATGCATGACCTTGGAGGATCAGTTTTGATTGAATCATCACAGCAATGCCTGTAGCTCTCGCTTTATTAATTTATTATCTGTTTACTGGGATTTGAAATATTATTTGAACATATGGTTATATGATTTACATGGATTTTCTGTTTTTAATATTATCCAATTTAAGAATCATATCTAGAAATATGGCTTTACAAGATTCCCAATATTCTTGAGTAATTAGAGATTTTCTGTTCAAATCTCGAGAAATAAGTCGGTGTATATAACTATTGAATTCACGAAACATTTGGACTAACTCTTCAGTTAAGAGTCTTCTATGTTAGACGCAAGTCTCTCCTCTGCACACAGAAAGACACCATATGTAGTTCTTGGCCTTCATAATTTATTAGTATTGTACACGAGTTTCATAGTAAATTTCTTTGCTTGTGTTTTGACGATGGTTGCTTTTTATCTGGAGCATTTTACTGCACTATTCAATGCCTTAAAAGTTCTTTGTTGCAGTTATCTGCCAAGGAGATCTCTGAAATTTCAGTTCTCCTTGGTGTGATATATTTTGCTTGGTGAAAATCTTACGAATCATCATTTGTCATCTCGCGTCAGGATCCTGATTACTTTGTTCTTAAAGAAGATGCTTCCCCTTGCATTTTTGGCCCAATTGAAAAGCAGAGGTGGTCCTATGCATGTGCAAAGCAGTTGATTGAAAGGTTGATCTACGGTGAGTGATTTAAATTTATTGATCTTTATGTCATTATGTCTTCTTATTGAAATTTGCATCAAATATTTCTCATTTACCTTGTTCTACAGCTGAGGGTGCTGAGAATGGTCTTGAATTTACAATTGTGAGACCCTTCAACTGGATTGGTCCCAGAATGGATTTCATACCTGGAATTGATGGCCCCATTGAGGGCGTTCCAAGAGTTCTAGCATGCTTTAGCAATGTAATATTATTTTTCTCGTGCACATCGAATACCATGCCCAATTATTTGGACTATGTCTAATTTCCTAATGTTGTTTTCTTCTCTCTGTTCAGAATCTGTTAAGGCATGAACCACTCAAGCTTGTGGATGGTGGCCAATCACAAAGAACCTTTGTTTATATCAAGGATGCCATTGAAGCTGTTCTTTTGATGATTGTATGTTAATTTCATTCCCTCATACTTCTGGTTGATGTTGATCCATTGTGGTAGTAGCTAAGTGGAGTGATGTGGTTTTAAACAGGAAAATCCTGACCGGGCCAATGGTCACATATTCAATGTTGGAAACCCTAACAACGAAGTTACAGTAAGGCAGCTTGCCGAAATGATGACGCAGGTAATACAATTACTAATTCTTTGAACTGTTACCGTTCACCTGTTAATAAAATTCTCAACCTTTCTTTCTGGTTACATGCTTGCAGGTTTACTCAAAGGTTAGTGCAGAGCCTCCACTAGATACACCTACCATTGACGTAAGCTCTAAAGAATTTTATGGTGAAGGATATGATGACAGTGACAAGAGAATTCCAGACATGACCATAATTAACAGACAACTTGGTAATTATCTGTTTTGTTGGAACACGTTACTTGAGTTTTGGCTATATTCTTATGGTATGTCTGGTTGTTAGGATGGAATCCGAAGACATCACTTTGGGATCTGCTTGAATCCACTCTTACATACCAGCACAGGACATATGCTGAAGCTGTCAAGAAGGCCATTTCAAAGCCAGTTGCAAGTTAAGAGAAAAGTATAATATCTGGACATCTTCCATTTTCGTGTCTCTCAGTTCTCTGAGAGGATCTCTTAGTATATCAATATGGTTTCTTCTCATAGACACAAAATTCTTTGTCTTTTCAGTCACAACCCTTAGCTTGCAGTTGCAGGTATCCTGTATGTCTATTACTGCATTATAGTTTGTTGCAATGTGCATCTGTACATTTTTGCCGAAACAGTATAATCCTCGGTACCATACAAGGGAAGTTGGTGTTGTTCCTTCGGGATTTTGTTGTTAGTGCCTTCATTTTTCAGTTTGCCTTCAAGTGAGCATGTTGTATTATTTATTATTCATCTCAAACAATATAGTTTGTTGTATTACTTCAAGCTGCTTGTGGAAGTTTTTCTTCTACTTTATTTAAATGCTCATTTTTTAACAGTAATATGTTTCTCTGGTTGATGAATCTTTCACCAACTGTAGTAAGCTCTTCAACCCTTTAAAATTATGTTTCTCTGCTTGTGGGAGTTTTAAAAATTATTTTAAAACTCTATTTCTCCAGCTGAAAAAGTTTTGATTTCTGTTAATTCCATGTGTGTGTTCTATATTTGAGAGAAGAAAGTAACTTCATTTCTAGTTGAGGTTGTACTCGAAGCTTAAAAGTAGGGAGAATTGTTAACTGCTCTAGTGTTTGTCCCTGTAATTTTAGAACTTTGCAAGAAGTTGGTTCGAATAAAAATTTTGTAGGACAATTCAATCTTGAAATCGTGGAATCAACCCTTGGCACAATAAGAAATGTATCAAACCTGGCTGCAAGGGATCTTTCTTATATCTTAGTTCTTTTCTTTTATTTCTCTAAATTCTCCATTTCTACTTTGTTTTGGTGTGTTTTTTCTGTATGGAAAGAATTGGAGAATTGGGCAAGTAGGGTCACGTTGGAGAATATAACTAGAATACGAGACAACACTTTCTAATATGATTTTATACTGATGACTTGAAGGAGCGTTACATTTCTTGCTTTTCTTGTATATTCACATTTGCATAGAATTATTTTTTGAAAATAAAAGCTTTTTTGAGATCCGTTGCGAAAGTTGGATATGTAAAGATTTCCGTCTGCCTTTGTTTAATGTTTATTATTTTGAGAAAATAGAGTTTTGGATAGTGATTTTTTTTAAGAATGTGTGGTTAAAAAGTAGAAAGTAGACTCACGAGGGACTTGTATTGAAAATTTTACCATTCATTCTTAGCAAAAGCAGTTATATATCTAATAATTTCTTTGTGAATTCTTATTTTAAGAGTTTTTATAGACATGATTCCGATTATTTTCTAATGATCTTTTATTAACATATGAATCAAGCACGAAGCTAACCAAATTAAGCCGCTGTTTGATTTGATAAAAAAAATTAATATACTTTTAGTAAATTTTGATAAAGTTGATGAAATTGGTGATTGAAAAGATGATAAAAAATTACATAAATCAAAATATTTTTCTTATTTTTTGGAGTTAGAAACTCCTCCCCTTCATCGCACGAGCTTGACACCTATAACTAGGGCGAGGATCCAGAAGCAGAATATTACACGAAACACTGTAGAGGAAAGTTGCAGTATAATCGTGCGCGGGAGAAGATGAAGAAGAANTAATCGTGCGCGGGAGAAGATGAAGAAGAATATCCGTATTGGGAAGATTGGAGTAGAGAGAGAGATAAATCAGCTCCATGGAATAATGAAAATACTGTCAAGAAACTCATTCAGAATATACTTTATGCATCAGTTGAAGTTGAATTCAGAATAATCTGCTACAGCTCGCTGAAATGATTCAAAGATTCAATTGTACAAACGACTCCCACGCTCATGAAAATACTTAAAAGCTTATGCATGGAAACGAAAACGGGAATGCAAGACGATACAACACTATTACTCATAGAAGTTGCCGTTCAACCTAGTCAAAGATATTTACACGCAGAAACGGCATAGCGACACAATACGACACTATTTGTAGAGTAGAAATTAGCGGGATTGGTAAAAACTCACTGGTTCGGAATAATTTTTCCAAATAGTGAAAAGCTTTGGAGGTTCGTAAATATTTTTCATCTTTTTATATTTTTTGTCACTCCGTTTGGCTCCCATTTTTTCGAAACTCATTTCCAAACATACATTCCCCCATAAAATAATTTTACACGTGAACAAAAAAAATTTCCTTATTTTTTAACTACACATCCTCTAAAAAATCACTATCTGAAACACATTTTCGTGGGGCTTGAACAGTAAAGGATCCTGCGGGCAAATTAAAGGGAATTGGTTTTAATTTCCACCCATACGTGTAGTCATCTTATGAAGTGTTTATGGGTCATCTTAAATATTTAGTAGAGGAAATTACACGGGATACCTCATTTTATAAAAATATTCATATGATACATCTTAACGTTTTTATTATTATATTTACTACAATATTTCAGTATAAAGGAAATGTTAAAATAAGCAAAATCACCCATCTAATTTTAGCCCACCCAAAATCACGTCCCCAAACAATTCATGTAATTCTTACACCATAATTGATAATCCCAAAATCCCATTTCTCAATACATACCCAAAAATCTCTCAAATTCAACCTCTTTTCAATTATTGCCCAAAAAAATCATTCAATCCATCTGCAAATTTTGTTAGTCAAAATCTAGTGATTCTCCCCAACCCGATTTTATAAATGACGGTCAAAAATGTAGTTCTCCTAAAATATGATTAAAATCGCACCACTTTTCTTGGAGCAGAAGCGATTCCTTGTAGTGTATTGGTCTCTTTGCCACCTGCGACAGATCACTCCAACGCCCAAAGATTATCTGCGACATTACGAAATTCCTATCCAATTAAAATTTTCGAATCGTATATCTCAGGTAAATTTTCTAATCATCCAATTATATTGTACAAAAATTAGGTATCAGTATTCGAACTAGATCTTATTTCCTTTCTAAACAAGTTCTACAAGTAGTTTTTTGTTTTTTTTTTTCAAATTTTTGTAGGTTAGTGTATATGTTGTACTAGTTGCTCGGAATCTGGTTCAATGGAAATGAAGGAAGTAAGTTCGTCGTCCACATATGCAGCTGAAATTCCTTCAGTTCCCATCCTTCAGTTTTTCGTTCTTTCTTTGAACCGTTCGGTCCTTAAAATTTGCAAAATTTGCAATGTTTGTATGAATATTAATTAGTTTGATGTACAAGTAGCAAGATTGAATAAATAAATATCCTCAAAATTTGCAAAATTAATTAGTTTGATGTATATTAACAACTGCAGTATAGGTCAATTTACAATTTGAATTTGCAAGATAGGGAAATTGGAATTTCAGACAATTTGCAATGTTTGTATGAATAGTTATGCTTTTAAATTTTGTTTACAGTCGATTTTGGTTGGGTAATCTAATGGAATAAGATACGCTCAGCAACCCCTCATGTAATTTTAAATTAGCATTGCAGTACATTAAATATAGTTCTACAACATGCATGTACAGATGCTTTAATCACGTCTCGTTTCATGCTATATGTTTCAAACCATTCATATCATCTCACGTCATGTTAATCACAACCTACACACTACACGTAGATGAATATGTAGTTAAAATATACCAACATAACAACACAATACACATAGATCCCAAACTATGGATGTGCGTCAACTAAAAATACATGCAGTATGACACTCTTACGAACATGTTATCTAATGTAATGTGAATCACAATCGAAACACTACGCACGCATGCGACCTTGATATATCCATTACGGATAAGAAGACACTTTTATAATTTTTTTTAGACAATGTGTTAATGATTCAATGACTTTGTTACTTAATGTCATTATATGTGCAACTTTGTGTGTGCTATACCATGTCATGTACGTCATTTCTTTGTTATTTACCAGTTCTTTATTCCTAATTTTCAATTTCGTATCCTAATATCTAATTACAACATTTTTTACATTCCACACAGACACGACTACGGTTATGTGATTAAGTACACCGAATTCCTCATCACCCGAACAACATACTTTATGACATAAAAGTTCGATCCAAATAGATCAAGAGATCAGCAAGACCACACTGGTTAGGGCATGAAGAGATTGCATCTAATAGATGAACGCTGACAAATTGTTTCTC
>CAIGRN010011648.1:0-10730 GCA_903798345.1 Fraxinus anomala | reverse complement strand
TTATTTCCCAACAAGTGGTATCAAAACTATTGGTTGTAATTTGTTCACGATTTTTTGTTATTGATAGCAGTCTGAAGTATGAAATTTCACTCTTAGATCGCAATACAAGATTCTTGTTGTGGCAATCGAAAATGTGAGTTATACTCTCGCTGATGGATTTAGATGATGCGGTGTTGGGATTTGACAAAATGCTCACAACTTGGAGACGAAGGAAAAACAACGGAAAGATCGAAAAACACTTTCACGGATTTATCTTCATCTCTCTAACATTTTTAAGGACGTTTCGAAGGATAAAACGACATATGCGTTATGGTTGAAGTTGGAACAATTGTNGGAAAGATCGAAAAACACTTTCACGGATTTATCTTCATCTCTCTAACATTTTTAAGGACGTTTCGAAGGATAAAACGACATATGCGTTATGGTTGAAGTTGGAACAATTGTGCATGACTAAAAGTCCGACAAGCAAATTGCATCTAAAGCAGGGGTTGTATTCTCATCGCATGGTAGAAAGCGAATCTTTGGAAGATCATCGGCTATGTTTAAGAAGACCGTCGCTAATTTGGAGACTTTAAAGATAAAGTATGATGAAAAATATTTGGGCCTTAATCCTAATGTGTTCGCTGCCAGCTTCGTTTACTTCGTTTAGAGACACGGTCCTGTATAGTCGTGATACTTTCACCATTGAAGGTGCATATCATGTTTTGTTTTCAAAAGAGAATATGAAGCATCTGGTTGAATCTGAGGCCAGAGATGGAGAAGGCCATGTCGTTCAGGTGATTGACGATGGGTAAGTCAAGGTCAAATTTCATTAATCAGATTTGTTATTGTTACAAGAAGAAATGACATTTTAAGAGGGATTGCGACAAATTGCAAAACAAATATAATTTGACTGCAAATCATGTAAAGTAATCAAATGCTTTAGATGAGATTAACATAGCTGAGACCTATTTGAGTAATGGAGATGTTTGATGATTTCTGACATGGAATACAAATCTAACGATAAGTGGATTTTGGATACAACTTATACGTTTTATATATGTCATAATCGAGATTTGTTTAAAACATACGAAATGGTAATGCAATGTGCCATTGTCATGGGTAACAACGAACTTTGTCGATTAACTGGTATTGGTAAAGTTAGATTGAAGGTGGTGGATGAAACATGTAGAACATTTGATCTCATTCAACATATTCCAAACTTGAAGAAAAATTTCATTTCGTTGAGTACTCTTGATTCAAAAGGATACATGTTCTCTAGAGGATGTGGAGTTTTGAGGGTTTGAAAGGATGTTCTTGTTGTGTTGGAGGGGCGGAAGATGTCCTAGTTATATATCTTACAAGATCAGGCAGAATTTGTGAAGAAAAGTTGGCACAAATTTAGTATCGTGGTGGAGATTCAGTTTGGTACGTACTTTTGGGATTTTGTTCAGGGTCCATATTGAAAAATACTATTCAGTCGAGTTTGGAGGATATGGATAATTTCGCTTTGCCACCATTACATGTGGTTCTATCGTATTCAACTGTTAGAGATAGACTCAATGGAGATATGTATGTGGATGCTGATTCGATTGTACATGCTTTTAGCATTTTTGAAATTGTTGAAACTAGTCGGGGCCTTCTATGAAAGCATTAAGAGTTGATTCTGCTACGGGGCATACTTCGACACTGCTTGATAATTTCTAATTCTTTGTGAATTTTGGAGAATCGTGTGTTTGGGTTCATGTATCCATGTTGGATACCGTGAAAGAGGAGTATTTTTATGTTGGAGAAAGATTAGTTATTGTTGGAGTGTTCGAATTTTTTGCTGCAATTGGATTTATTTTTCCAAGTAGAGAAATTTTGAAGTTTCGTTCGTTGCATCTGAATTTGTGTCAATGTGGAGATTGTTGAGTTTTTTTTTTTTTTTTACCCAAATTAGGTTGTATTTTTGAGAAAAAATATATTTTCCTTCTTTCCACCTGTTTTTATTGGGAAAATATTGTTTCCTTTATACCATGTGATTTTTTATCTTGTTTCCATCTTTATGGTATTTTTAGGGTTTCATATGTACCCCTATAAATACTAGACTCTTTTTACAAGTTTTGGATTACTGAAATATAGAATAATTGTAGATGCACAATTATTATATTTGTTTTCTCTTTATTAGTCAATTGAATAAAATACGTTATTCATTTGCCAATTAATTTTTTGCATTTTATCTTGTTTTTTTTTTTATCATATATATATATTACTTACATCCATTTTATTTCCCAACAGTGGCTTGAACATATCAAAATCATGTATAGTTGACACCCCCATCTATTTAAAGAAAATATCGACACATGTCAACTAAAAGCGGTTAGAAAGTAGAAACTGAACATCGAGTCAATTACTATCAACTGCCTAAAGTCCAATTGCATGAGCCTTGAAATAACTACTACTATGTGCCCAATAAGTACTCACTTTTGGACCCTCGATTTTTGAAGTTAGCTGGACAAATAAGTCGGAACCCTTTCGTGCTTTGATGCCTAAATTCAACCTCCACAAAATACCCACGATGCATGCTCGCAACCAATGCCAAGGATGTTAATTCATGCTCCATCATCTAACATTTTTGCCCACAACTAAAACCAAATTGCTTTGCAACCAAAATTTGATAACGACCCTCATCTAAGGCACATTACATCTTAGACTACGGCATAAGAGCAAGGCATGCCTATGCCATAGTCTATGTATGTTTTAGAGGACTGACATAATATCATATATGTCATTAACATTCTATCCAGCTGATGTAAGTAAACCACATTGTGAGATTCGTTAAATTACAACAATTACCACTAGACTTTAGCGTGACTTGTACTACTAAAATTTTAAACTTTAGTCATATCACATGAAAACTTATTCCGACAAAAGACGTCGTACTAAAGCAAAATTTTAACAGAAACAGATGAGAAATGTTGAAAGGATTTATCTTTTGACAGATGTATAAAACTATCAGCTTGAATAAGAACATGGGTCAACTATTCTGATGTAGAGAACATAATGGAATTAATATGGTTTACTTGTTTATGTTCACAATCTTAAAATGGAGAATAATAATAAGTCAATATCAAATTCTGATATAGAAACAATTTAAAGACCTACTAGAAGAAGCATGTTGGAGAGTGCGAAAGTCACCCGCGCCTCTCCGTTGGAGTCCTAACCCGCTGCAAGACACGTACAAACTCAACAAACATCGAAAAATCTAAACCTGCCATGTTATCACTAGGTGCAGCAGTGTATGGATTCTGACATATAACAAAATCGAATCCACTGAACTTTTTGATCAAAGCTTCAAGCTTGTTACTTGATAGGCTCTGGATGCTTTCAATCTGCACCAATACACCCTTCAAACGAATGCCAATGCGGTTTAAAGCAATTTCCACTCCACCAATTCCACTATAAATTGAAAACAGTGTCAATCCTTCTGGGAACAAGGATCTAAGAACAGATAGGTGGTATGCTAATGTGTCGGTCTGAAAAGATTGTTTAAGTGATTCAAGTCTTTCAGCCGGGCTAAACCCAGCAACCTGCGTGTGACGCACCGGATAGCCCATAATACGTTCTAGATGTTCAGGTTCAAGTGGCGCCAATTTGTGTCGGCCAACCCAGACAAGATTCAAGGTCCGGCACTGATGGAGGAGGTCCCTCTGCTGTTCAACTGTTAGAATTCCTTTTGAATCGATCAGCATTCTTCCAAGCCTATCACACAGTTGAGAGTTTCCTTTAGTTTCAGAACTGATGCAGCTCAATTGCTTCCTTGCATCCCACGATGGCCACCATTTTCCAGTATGCGGTAAGGCTTCTTGAATAGTCAGTGGTGGCTTCGGAAGAATGTGAAACCTATCTTCAGTAGGGAGATTATGAACATAGCCTTCCTTCCTAACCAAAGCCGAGAAGAACTGAGCATTGATAAATTCTGGCTGAACTGAGTACAGAAACTGTGATACTTTTACCCAAGAGTCCTGAGATAAATTTGTGATATTGCCATAGAAAAAATAAGGAGGTTTAGCCACCATATTATCAAGGACCCTGCACGAGTTGGGCATAGACCTTTGGGACATTCCATGTTTGTCCAGCAATCCTGCATTATGGCCAACATGTCTCTGAGAGTCTGGCATCCACCGACTGGACAATAAAGACTTTCCATTTCTTGCTCCTAGCCAGGTTGGGCCAATAGAAGTGCTTGAGACTGCATCAAACTCTTCTTTTGCTTTCTTCAAGTTGCTTCGTACATCATTGCATTCTTCTTTTGGTCTCTTCCCTTTAAATTTTTCCAGCACATCAAAATCCCCAACATGAGATGCAGTATCTGGAGTATATTCCTCAGTTTTTACAGTAAATGGATTAACAGACTGATAACTTGAACGATCTCCCATTCCCCTATCCATAGATCTATAATTCTTACGGGCACTCGTGTTGCTCAAAGAAGTTAACAAGTGCTGCAAAAACCAAAATTGAGTTTGAATGTGTTAATGTGCCATCAGAAGAGTGGGAAAAACGTGCTCAGGCAATACTACAATCACAAGAGGGGCAGGAGTGTGCAAGAAATATGAAAAGAAAGAGTCTTGATAATGATATAACCTTGTCTGGTTTAGTGTCAGTGCCAGCATTTTCACCTGCAACGATTGAATCCGCAAGTTCTGAAAGTGGAGCTTTGGAACCTGAAGCGAGAGATATTATGCATCAGTGGCTCAAGAAAACATTGAATTAGCCCGTAGAAGATATTCACATGGTCCAAATATTCAAATTGTAAATAGTAAATCTATAAGAGAACTTGCGCGGAGAAAGAGCATATCCTTGTAAGCACGATATTAACGCACATTCTACTGGAACCATATGGTAACAGATGTTTTGAAAAACAAAACCAAAGAGACACACACAGCTAATTATTTATTTCCCAAAATCTATGTTCAATAAATGGAATGGTAATGATATCAATTTTTCAAAGAATGCACCCCTCCTACAAAACACTATACTTAATCTTTCACATTTGTTTCACAAGACTCAAAAGATTTATACGTCCAAATGAAATTACAGAAATCCAATGAAAATGTTGAAAGCTGATAAAGATGAACTACCAGTAGGGATGACAAATGGGAAAGACATTTCTGAAGAACATATAAAAAACTAAATGTTATTGCAGATTTATGTGAATGGTGAACGTGCATCCAAAATCTTTCCCAATGATTCAAATCAGAAAATAACAGCATACATCCCGAATGGAAAGAAAATGCTAAAAAGTGGTACAGTTATGACATTCCAGCATTAAGCTCTAATAAAGTATTATGGGGAAAAAAATAATCCTTGGGGAGAATATTCATTAGTCCATTCTGCACAACTTCCAAAATTCTGTCTCCTAATATAACTCCATGGAAAGTGTTAGGTATTCTTCATAATGATAATTATTACCATATATTCTTGATTAATTAGTCAGCTGTGAGGATTGGACGTGTAAGGGAGGCCGTACTTCATTTTGTGTGGGAATAGGTTGTTCTTAGAAGTCAGTCAAGTTGACTTTTTGCTAGAGATTTAGACTAGTCCCCTCCAAAATTATACTTTTCAATTTTTCAGTCTTTGCCCCCCTCCCCCTTTTGTAGAAAGCATGGGTAATTCTTTGAGTTCTGCTAATCAACTTACCATATCTCTCAAAAGCTGTTGAAATTTCTTGCTCAGAGAAGCCCATTTCAAGCAGTCTAAGAGTTTTATCCATGATTCCAACCAAGTTTTCATTCCCACATTCCTGAAATTAGCAGTTAATCTTGGATTAGTCTAGACAGCACAATTTCGAACATGCAGAGTAGGAAAATATGAAAGTTTGTGCCCAAAAAATTGATTTTCCTGCACCCTGGATCTTAAAGTACACCTTTCAACAATTCTCCATGAGTAGTATCATCCACGTGGATAATTGCACTCGAACAAGTACATAGTAAAGCAAACCTCATACAGTATACGAGATGTATCCTTCCAAAGAAACATTGACAACAATTAACTGACCATATAGACTAGAAAAGTAGGAAGGGATATCATTTATTTTTCTCTCCTTCTCGAAAAGATACATTATGGGGAATAAAACATAGTTTGAAAGAAATGTGTATACATCAAGAGAACAAAGAGTCCTTTTAAATAAAGGTAAAACAATTTTATAATCAAGAATACATCATATTCTTCCAACCAAGAACAAGTAAAAATAAAGGGAAATTTAAGAATTTCTTGTGAAGCATTGACACTACTCCTATTGGCAGCATCTCATTGTCCAATACTCTAAGACACATGTCATTATATCCCATTTTATATATATTTTTTATATTTTCAGCATGCCTTGAACATATATCACACACAAGCCATAACACGATGAATTATCAAATACCTTGTTCCTTTCTGCATCACCACAAATTGGAGAATCTCCATTCTTTTCATACTTTTTGGCCATCCGTGCAGCAATGATGATGTCCACTAGTTCATGAATAGAAGCATCTTCACCTGTTATGAAACACAAGGATAACTTGTTACAAAACATGAGACTAAGGGGCCAATTTGTTATACAAGCTGACTTGTATGATCTTTAGAAATCTCAAAAATTAGGTATTGATCTCATTATACGCAAACAAATAAAGGATGCTTATTGAAACAAAAACAAAGAATATTAAAAGGCAAAATATGCATGACTGTACAAGCTTGTAATTGTATGGTAAATCAAGCAAGAGGCTGTAGCTGATATACATATTTCAAATAAGAGCAAGTATTTGAAGGTAAAAAATCAGTGACATTATCATTAAAATATTCCTTGTCATGTAGATTAGCAAAATGCATAATATTTAAAAGTTTGGAGATTCCCACATACCAAGTCTAGCCATAGCAAACTCCACTTCATCTATAGAGAAACTCATTTTTAACAAGTTTGCTTTCTTCTCGTCAATGATTGTACTGCCCACATGAGGTTCCTACAAGACAGTGATAGTCAATCCACAACGTGTACAATATTATACCATTACCTCTTTCAATATGAACAAAAAACTTACTATCACATTACCTCTTTTAATTGAACATCTTTGCCAATATTGGTGTGACTGTTTGTATCCCCATCACCAAACAAGTTATCAAGAGAATCCGAAGATTCTGATCTATGAAGAGCCTGCTAATTTTAAAATCGGTTCAGGAACTAGGTTCAACGATTACAATATATGATATATAAGGGATCCATGTTCGTGTTTATAAGTCTAAATTTGCCCTCCAAGGAAGTCTAGTGAATTATTTAAAAACAGAAAATTAGCAGAACATTAAAATTTAGAAGCCTTTTATAAGAAACTGAATAATTGAATCTTTCTGATAAAGCAAAAGGAAGAGACACAGAAAAGAAATGTAGGAGACAGAGAAAAGAAATGTAGGACAATCCATTATAAATCCTTAGGAAAATCAATCTGATTATGAAAATTAAAGGAAAAGAGGGCTATAATTTGGAACATGCAAACAAGACAAAACTCAAAGGAAGATACATCTCAGACAGACACAAATATGTCATAAAGGGAGATTTATAAATGTTAACAAATAAAAGAACAGAAACCTAATTGCCCACGAAAAAATAAAAAGCTTCAAATTAAACCAGGTCACAAATTGGATTAAAGGCTATTTTACTTGGAAATTTCGAAGGACAAGTACCTCTCTACCATGAACATCTGCAGCTAACTCATCCTTGTCATGGAATATGGCATCGTCAAAAGATTCAGTCTTTGGGTTATGAAGTGCCTATTAATTTAAAAGTGAGGGAGGTGGGTAAGTTCAACAGAATTAATAATTACAAGCATAATTGAGCTTTGTGTCAGTAAACATATCAATAAATCAGCCAATTAATAGCTATTTTAACAGCTGATATATATTCAAAACTTCAAATTAAGTGAAGACATGGGCAAATGAAAGACAACAAATTTATTGATTTAGTCATTTAGATACACACAAGCATGAGTTATCAGCAAATGTGCTTAAAAGCTAGTGAGGAATGAGCACGAACAGTTTGAATAAAGCTTACCTGCAAAGAGAAGGCAGGGAGCTCATCAAATACAATACAATGCTAAGATATGTCTTGGTTACCGTCAATAATAACGACAGATAGACTTTAAATGTCAACTAATTGTTCGATTTAAATTCTTGAAAGCCTGAACTCATCAGTGCATTTATGCAATAGATGGTGAGGACTTGCACATAAAGATTCAAGTTTCAAAAGGCAATCCTACGAAGAAAAGGCAGGAACTTGGTCAAAGACAAAATGAAGCGGAGACAGTCACTAATTAGTGGTTACCATCAAAACTAGCAACAAATCGAGTTAAGACATAATTACAGTATATAAAGGCTAATGTTCCTTGCTTGGCCAAGAATGACATTAAGCCCCCAGTTTGGGATCCATTAAAATTAGTTTTTGGGAAAAATGTATTTTGGAATAGTGATTTTTTAAAGAATGTGTGGCTAAAAAAGAATGAAAAATTTTGGTTTACGCGTAATATTATTTATTGGAGAATGTTTGGTTGAAAAGAAGAGAGACAAAAATGCATTTTGAAATAAAATGGAGTCCAAACAGGGGCTAAAATTTCAAGTTACCACACTAAATGCAAAAAAATTATCACACAAAGTTCATAAAGCTAAGTGATAAAACTAGTAAATTAGTAATGAGTATTGGAATAAAAAAAAAGATGAATAGCCTAGTTTATAGTCATCTTGGCTAAGAAACTAGAAAGAGAAATATAGCATGGATAGAAATAAGTGTGCTTACTGGATATGCAAAGAGAGACTCCAATAGTAGATCAACATCGTCTCCACCTATATTGACAAGGAAATGATGTTTGTGTCATTATTCAACAGCAATGGAGACACATAATAAAACAAAACACATAAGCACTAAAAGGAGTGTTAATCTTGAAAAACACAAGCTTGATATAGAGAGTTAGAGAAGAAAAACAAACCCTTTTCCTCAATTGCTTTGTCAACAAGAGAGGGAGAGAATCCCATCCCTATTAAGGATGATCTTAAGTTGCTTCCAGAAGAGCTTGCAAAATTATCCTGCTGAAAAATATACACAAAAAAATAAAAATATCAACAAATAAACTGGTGTATAATTTACCACAAGAATCGCAAAGCAGTCAATTTCAAAATATCGCTAAAGATTCTTATGCTGCATACAACTGGAATCACAGCAATTTATATTTAACATAAAGCTAAATTTTCTAAAATCCCAAATCAAAGACGGTAGTTTTAGGTAACCGGAGGAACCCGTTCTTTGAATAACAAATAGCAAGTAGCAACCATACCGCAATATCCCTTGAGGACATGTTCTGAGATGGCACTTCATAGTCTAAATAGTCGAGCTCTGGTTTAATGTCAGCCACATTTTGTTGCATCGGAGAGTCTTCTTCACTGTCTGATATGTCCACTATCTCACACTACAGATGAAAAGATGCAATTTAAAAAAATAGAAATGCAGACAATAGAAAACTTGAAGACCTTGCATTGCACCATAAAATATAAAAATAAATTAACTTCGATAATCATGGATACTAACCATCTCAAGATTATTTATTGGGCTTCCCAAAGAAGCAAAATATGTTTTTTACTTGCTCACGTCCTGAAAACTACGAAGTACAAATAATGATTGACCATTTAATCAAAAATATTATAATACTAAAATGTTGTTCAATTAAACCAAAAAAAAAAAAAAAAGAACAATTACTAGCGTTCATAATACAAATAACCATATGAATCTTTCGCGTAAAAGGGTGTGTATAACCGAAAATTTGAACCGAAAATGCCACATGAAATTCATGAAAATTGGGCAAAAACTCCAATGGGAGCAGCATTAACGATGCATGCACTCAATTTCCCCTCTTCGCCAATTTTTAAAGCTCTTAAACAGCAAAAAACATTAAAAACGAGGTGAAAAGTAAAAGGTACTTCTAGTGATGGACAGAGATACCCACTCGGTGGACTCGACGGAGCGCTGACGCAATTACACCGCTAACTCCTGAGTGCCGGAATTCTTTTGGATTCAGAGAGAGGGAGAGAAGGACTGAGAAGTGTGAACTAAAGAAAGGGCACACTGAAACTGAAAATAAAGGAATCTTTCAATTTATTGCAGAGAGTTTAGAGCAAATGGTCCCTGACCTTTGACTTAAGTGTACAAATGATCCTTAAGTCTTATTTCTTGGCATGAACATCCCTATTATGTATTTCAGTGCGCAATCAGTATGCTCTTAATCTGAAATAGGAAAAATTGCAGATAGTTCCCTAACCTTTGAAAAAGTACAAATGAATTCTAAACCTTTTTTTAATATTATTTAATTTATCATACTACATTGTTCCCATGTGAATGATGAGTAAATTTTGTAAAAAGTGATTTTATTAGAAATATGTAATTAAAAAGTAAATAATTTTTTTTTTAATTTATATGCAAAATTATTTTATTGGATGTATGTGTGGTTGAAATTATGTTTGAAAAAAATTGAATTCCAAACGATGTCGCTCAAACAGGGGCAATATCTTTGTAGTCTTGTTTATTAAATCAATTAGGTCCCTAAACTTTGAAAAAAAGTAAAAATGAATTCCAAACATTTATGCAATATATATTTAGCCCTTGTTTGAACCACATTTATTTGTCAAAATGCATTTTAAAATAGTATTTTGTTGATTTTTCGATTTGCGTGTAAAATTATTTTATAAAAGAA
>CAIGRN010011617.1:0-10714 GCA_903798345.1 Fraxinus anomala | reverse complement strand
TTGTGACCTATACAAAATGATAGTGACTTGTGAACTCAAACCTGTGACCAATGAACCGTGACCTTAGCAACTCATTTATTCAGTACAAATCGATCACAATTTATCAAATATTATACATCGATGACAAATCGAAAATTTTATTGGTCACAACTCATTTATTTTATTGGTGATATTCTCAAATTAATTGGTCACATATTATTTTTTGAAAATCACATATTTTATAGGTCACAACTTATTAAAATAATAGGTAACGCATTATTTTTCAGTCACAAATCACAAATTTTACAAGTCATAGTATATTTTAATGTCACAATTAACCAATTTATTGTTCACAAATATTGTACAGCACCACCTCACCACCACCACCGTCTCACATGCCCTAACCCTACTCCGCCATTGTCACCACAGCCAGCAACTCACCACAACCACTATCACTAACGTCGCCAACAGAGGCGTAACTCATCATAAGCGTCGCTGCCAACATAGCTTAACCCATACTCCACCATCCCGCAGCCCCCTCCACTCCATGCTCGCTACCATTCAAAACTACCAAAAAAAAGGGTACAAAAAACCTACGACACCAAATCCACCACCACCATGCCCACACCGTACAGATCCACCACTGTCACGCCCACATCGCACCCACCAACAAAATCACATCCACCTCCATATCCAACAACCCACAACCTCACCAACACTGCCCACATCACAACTACCAACACGAGCACCACCGTCCACTTCACCGCTGCCAACACCACCACAAACAACGATAGTTCTGGCATCATTGCCGACAGTGAGCTTTGTAGTGGCACTGCACAGCGCTCTTAAAGCAACGTCGCTGCGATGGTGTGGCAGGCACCGTCGGAGGCGTCATGAACCCAGTGTTGACGGTGCTCCGGTGGAAGCAAAGCAACAGATCTAGAAGAAGAACTAGAAGCAACGCTGCTAGAACGGAAGCAATAGACGGTAGAAAAGTGGTCGATCCAGCGAGACATCCAGTCGTCAGCGAGAAGACGAAGAGAGGAGAGAAGACAAAGGGAGAAGAGGCGGAAAGAGATGATAGAGACTGAGAAGACAGATAGAGGAGAGTGTGAAGAAGTGGAAAATTAAGTTTGAAATGAAATTGATTAGGGTTTGAGATGAAAATTATATAATTAATAATTAATATCTAAAAATAAAATATCTAATTTTTAAAAAGTGAAACTTGAGATCTGATTTTGAATATGAATCTTGAAAAGTAGGATTTTGGATAATTTTCACTAAGAAAATTTCATCAATCCTTTATTTCTCAAGACAATGACACCCAAGACATTATTATGGATACGTATATTCCTTGGGAATAAAGAATCTAACTGTTAAACATCCACCTGGCGTCTGACGTGCCAAGGAGTTGTCCAAATCCTAACCTTTGGCGTATGACGTGTCAAGGAGTTGTCCAAATCATAAACGTTCAATTTTTCTTCTTTAATCCAACCGCCCCGATCGCCCAAAGTCATACGTCTCAATACGAGCAGAACGTGGGAAACTAAAAACGGCTTATGGCGCGCAGGTGCCAGGACACGTGGGATTTCTCGAACTTTTGACCAATAAGAATAGTCCGCGTATACCTTCGTTCCTTGTCCTTGTCCTCCAGAATAGCTTCCTGCTCCAAATTAAAAGCAAATCCAACTCCTAATCGGAAGGAAACTTCAACTCTTGGAAACTTCGATAAAGGTAAATATACATAAAAAAGCAGAGAAATTAGGCCAAAGTTAAAGAAAATTAGCTAAAAATGGAGGTTTCAAGATTTGCACTGGGTCAATCTTCTTGTTTTTCTGTTGCTGGAATGGATGTTCATGCCCCAATATCTCATTACTCTCCTTCATCATCTTCTTTGTCAATTCCGTGTCACGGAAAATCTGGATTTGTTTTGAGACGCGGAAAGATGTGTGGGTTTTCTGATACGGGTCACTTGGAGTATTACAATTACAACAATAAGTCTTCGGGGATAATAAGGTGTGGAAAAAAGGAAAATATTAAGGAAAAAGAGACGAAAAAGATCAAGAACAAGTTGAAATTGCTCAAGGGGTTGTCGAAGGATTTGTCTACGTTTTCTAACATGGGTTTTGGATTTGATTCCGATGAAGTTAAAGGCAACACAACGATTACGGTATGTATTACAAATAACCACGAATTTTATAATTTTATTTGGTTTGTTCTGAAATGGGTTCTGATTGTATGTTGGAATCAATTGATTATAGGCTGTTGTAATTTCTTTTGTTTAAGTTCCGTGGGATAATTTTTTGGAGCGTTGTGCTGACATTACTCTGTGTATACCGTGTTCAGGAAGCAGCTGAGTTATTGATGGAACAACTAGAGAAACTAAGGGCAGAGGAGAAGGAATTGAAGAAGAAAAGGAAAGAAGAAAAGGCTAAACTAAAAGTTGAGCGGACGCAAGCCCAGCTCGAATGTGACATGTCTTCAAGTTCTTCTTCCGAATCAAGCGACAGTGAATGTGGAGAGGTAGTTGACATGAACCGCCTTCAACGTGCACAGGCAATCCCAAATCCAAATACCTTGCAAACAGTGGATGAAGAAGTAGCGTCACCCCCACTTAGCATGTCCACCCTGGAGGGGACGACGATTAAGTTACAACAGAGCATTTCAGAGTCAATCCCAGCCGTTCTGAGCACGATAACAGAGGAAAAAATTGACGTCGGGAGGGGCATTGAATCATTCAATTCGGTTCAAGAAAGTTGTTCTAGAACAGATGGCTTATGTAGAGACGCGAGTAATGTTAGCTTGGTTAAAGTAGATTCTGCAATGAAAATCGAGGTGTGCATGGGTGGAAAATGCAAGAAATCAGGGGCCGCAGCATTATTAGAGGAATTTCAGAAGATAGTTGGGATTGAAGTTGGAGTTTCTGGCTGCAAATGCATGGGCAAGTGCAGAAGTGGCCCTAATGTACGGGTTCAAAATAACTTCGAAGGAGTTCAAGCTGGTGGGGATGATGTTTCTGTTAGGGGTCCGACCAATCCTCTGTTCATTGGTGTCGGTCTAGAGGATGTTGATTTGATCGTCGCCAATTTGTTAGGTGATAACCTGCCAAATGAATTCAGTGCTACTGCAGCAGCATCTTAATCTCCTATAATTTGGAAGTGTGTGTGTATGCAGTTAGATTTGTGTTGGTTCTTGAGAGGTTGTCTGACATTTTGGCTAGTACAAGTATATGGTAAATCGTGAATGCTATGTAAAAAAGAAGAAGTGTTCCTTGTTGTATTTGAAGTAGTAAACTTATTTTACCTGTGATCGATTTTGGCTTTATTAATTTGCAGCCATCTAGATTTTGTGTATAACATGCTAGAGATTTATCTAATCGTAAATTTCAACCCTTTTTTTTTCAGACAATAATGAACATAAAACATCATCTTGCTGGGAATTTAAGTGGGGGCTTGCAGCAAAAATATTTATGTTTTTTGGCATCTGTACATGAGTATTAACTGATTGTTTATGTTCTGTTTCTCCTTGCCATAATCTATCGTTGAATTTCTTGATCGAGATGAGTAGGAAAAATGTGCAAATCAATCCTCTTCTTCATTGCCTACTAAAGAACCAGCCGTTTTGGGTTTTTTTTTTTGACCAATAGCTTAAGTTTCAAATTGAATCAAAACATGATGATGATTGGTAAACATTACCTTGTACACGTGTGTTTCGATCCTTCTAATAACTATCCACATGCGGTCGTAGATGCTCAAAGATTTTCTTGTTCCTAGCCGTTTTGGTTATTACTTCTACGAGTGTAAGATTATTTACTAGGTCTTTGAGCGTATGATAATTGAGGAGCTCCAGGTATGCATTGTTTGGACTCAATTGGAATTTGGCCCTCTTTAGTTCATAAAATTAGAGGCACGTAACTTCTAAAGCTAGGCACGGCCAAGATCATATACTTGTCATCTTGGTCTTCAGAAAATAAGAAAATATGAGATTAAAATGCACCTAGGGATGTCAAGCCTGCTGTCCAGGTTCGGATGGCCTTACAGCTGGGCTAGGCTAGGCTAACCCATTGCCTATATTTTCTTTCAAAAAAGAATAATAAAATTGTATTGTATTGGCTTGGCTTGGCCCTAGCTGGTCCAGGTCCTCCAGGAAGTGGCTATGGCGGTGCCTGCAGTAATTTAGGCATTCCAGGACACTCAAAACCAGGCAACAGCAATGCCCTTTTCACACCCCCAAGTGTACATAACTAGCTTGCATAAGGAGAGAAACGTTTGAGAAAAATGCCAAGAATCATACACTTAAAGCTGAAATCCATAAAAAGTTACAGTTTTGTAGGCACATAGTCTCGGCCAACTTGTGTACATCATCTGTATTGAGTAAGATTTGACTCGATGTAAAGAATGCTCTAACTAATATTTTTCACGAATCATTCCCGTAACTAAATGCTACAAAGAATCAGGCCCTCGACCACATTCCATATGTACCATCTGCACTAACAAAGAGTGCATCGAATTCTGTGTTTCTGCCCATACAGTATTCAGAGGTACTACTTCGATGGGGAACACGGCTAACTACTATTCTCACGCCAATGAGCACACCTTGTCTGGAATACAACAATTCAAAACTATATGTTAATAAGATGTGAAGTTGGGCTAGCCTGTACAAAATGGGAATTATAATTGATAAATCTAAAACCATCATAATCATAACCAGTATATTTGGTTTAAATCAGCACCTTGCACTATCGTATGTATTCCAGTGGCTAGGTTAAAGTTTAAAGAGTGGGGGAGAACCATTTACTTAAACTAAAGCTGCTCTATTTTAAATTTTTTCTCTTTTTTTTTTTTAACTCTTTCCTTTTTGCTGTTCTGTTTTCCTATTTTCTTTCTCCTCCCACCCCTGCCCCAAAGAAAACAAAAGAAAGAAAAAACACCAACCCCTACCAAAGAAAAAATAATAGAAAAACTAATCCAGGACAAGATACATATCACAAAATAGATAATGGGAAATAGCATAGAGAGGATACAAACTGTTAAACAATGTGGCAAACGCGTATTTACCTTGGCTGGAGTAACTACAGCACAAACGACTGTCATCTATATAAGTTGCTTGAAGACCCATCATCCATGACCCCACTGATGTATCCTCATGAGCATAAGCCTTCAAAGATACACTGCATGAAGGCAGCATGGAACAATATTAAAGATCCACAACAACCAAAGTTCTAATTTAGATAGAATAATCCCAACTCTTTCTGGTTTATCTTGATAGAACGACCTTTAATCTTAACACGACTGATAAGATTCTTGTTCTAAAAACATTGTAATATGATTATAATATGGTAATAAAATCACGCTACAGTAATATTCATCATGTCTACCAAAAAACACCCATTACAAACATTTAGGTACCTGGCAGTCCGAAAACTTGTATACTAGATAGATGGATTTAGTTGAAGGTCTTTTGATAATCAAAAATATGATTCCAATTTACACTCCGGTAACTAACCTGTTTATGTCAATATACTGAGCCAAATTCTTTGACAGTATAAAAATAGAACCAGCTGCATGGCGAAAGTACCTGAAAGAAATATTGGTGTCACTTAACATATTAATTGGAACAAATTAGCGTTCATGATACCCCAAATAATGGTTCTGCCTCCCAACCACATCTACCACAAAAAATGAAACAAATAACTTTGAAAATAGATTCGTCTTAAAATGAATCCACTATGTGTCATTGACTTCTAGTGGAAAACGTTAGGTGCCAATAACTTGAGAAATGTGTGTTTATGCGCGCTTTCAAAACAAATCCTCAACCATGAAATTACTTTACACGAATGTAAATTCTGATCTGTAAAAAATTTCATACTTTTTCTTACATTGATTTACTTACGTTTTCTGATCACCAAACTTCCACCACTCAGGCTCGTACCACAGTTTTCCTCTGAAAGTTAAACAATATTTGGGTATTTAAGATGGTGACTGACAAGTGAAAGAGTAATTTGTATACATAGTATTTCAAATGTAAAAATATGCAATTTCAAGCCATTTAGATAATATGTAGCATGAATCACAAGTAATGCAAATACAACAATGCATGCACAAAGAATACTGCATAATCCCACTAAAATAACAGTTTAGATGTAGTTCTGTAACAAAACCAAATTCTTTTACATGTAAAAAAAGGTAGTACATAATAAATACAACAGAAGACCTCAAAGTACTGAGAAAGGATGTGGCCAAGATTAAAGCACAACCATAACTATCTAAAGGAATGACCAAATATACATAGGAACAGAATATCAGTTATTATTATTTTCATCACATTAATAGAATACATTTACTACTAGATGTAGAAAGGAGATTATTTGATGCCATGGTACCAAGTTCACCATGCAGAATTTCAAGATGGCTGCTAAACTGATCTACAGATTTTCATTAACCAAACATGTCAAAGGAAGCAGGATAGGAGGAAGTGGTGTGTGGGCAAATAAAAGCACAGAAGTTAACAATAGCAATTACATGCCTACATTATTGTAGACAAGGGGAAAAACAATTGCTAAATTGTTCAGGTGCCACTGGTAGTCTAACTAGCTTTAGCTAAAAAATATAGACAATGTAAAGTAAAATTGAGTCAAATCAAAATTATTTGTATTACTCTTCAGCAACTACTTCCCCAGACTTCATGCATCCAATATAAGCACCATCTTGACCACGTCGACTCTGGAGAAGTTCAATCAATGCGTCTGCCAAGAGAATAGAGCATATATGAGTGTATGCTATCAAGCTGTAATGTTCCCATGTTAATGTGTTAATGTACAATCAGTCACAAGGATGAATATTTTTTAAAAGCATGAAGCGAAGATACACAACAAGCAGACACGTTTTAGATAAAATATAAAATGTCAGCATTTACCAAAGTCAAGATCAATATTGTCATCAACTTTTACATAGAACTCAGAATTCCAAGTCTGGAATGCTGTGCTAAAGAAGAATTTTGCTTTCTTGGGCAATTCCTCTTGAGCCTCCTCATGACCATCCTAATAAAATAATAATGCACCTGTTAAGATTTTATAACTTGCGCGGACAGTAAACATTATTTAAATTTCCCATTAATTGGAAAAAAAAAAAATACTAAAGAAGAACAGAAGAAATAAATGACGAGAAAACCGGTAGATATAAAGAGTTTAAGACACAAATTAGAAAAGTGACAACACGGATTTGTGAATCAGTTTAAGAAAAAAAAAGATTAATAACTTACAAGTATCAAAAAATCCTTTGTCACACGATTTTCCTCATCAACATTGTGGTCCAAGCTGTCACCACGGTTAGGACTGCAAAATTCAAGCAACTGATTAATGTTGCATTATGTTCGGTTGATAATTTTGGTTAATCCTCACAAGACATTGATAGTGCAGAAGAGAAAAGGACAAGGAAAAAAGTACGTAAAATAATCTTAATTAGGAAGCACAGTTTTTAAGTGTGAGGCAAAACCTTCGACCAATCACAAATCGTACAATGATCCCTCTTTCTTCGAGCTTCTGTAAAGTATAACCTGAAAGCACGAAGAAGTTCACGCTCATTAATAGTAAATTCAAGTTTACAATCTTCTAACTTCAATCACATCTAAAGATATATGTGCATTCAGTCTTCCACATTGTAGGCATAATAATTTAGTAGACAAACTGCACATCAAAGCCGCGGTAGTTTTGCTTTTACAATTAAAAGTAAATCTATCAGAAAAAGGAAATAAAAATGATAATCAGTCTATATGACTCATTTTAAATTGGGATCTGCACTAGATTTGGTTTTCCGAAGAACAAAATGCAACAAGTAGCAGTTCCATCTATGGAAAATATTAAATGTCACAGTTATGTCAGGTCTTTGTACAGTGCAAAGATAGAGCTGAAAATTAGGACCACGTGCAATTTTATCAAAGAACAAACCCATTATTATAAGGTGTATGGTCACACTAATAATCAAATACAGTATCAGCTTAAAAACACTATAATCAATCTAAGGATCACATGCAGAAATCAGATTATACTGACCTTTTGATGTCATGGACCCTCTGAAAATATTGCGCCGCAACCGACTCCCAAAACCACTGTAAACTCCAATAACAGCAAGCAGTTTTTTACCAGAAGAGGAACCAGTCTGCTGCACTTGGCTCTTAAGGTAACCTTGACTCTTCGCCAGTGTTAATTCCATTTCAGCTTCAACAATTCTCCTTTCCAAATCCCTAAAAAGTTCACAATAAAAAACCTAAGTGCATCGTAAACAGTAAAAACTTACCCATTACATAATCATATTATCTAATAATATGTAAGTAAATTGAAGCCATTGAGAAATATACTTGCATCCTAGGACCATTAGTTTGTCGTCCACTGTAAGCACCTTCGGACGCTGCCAATAAAAGAGCATAGAAAATAGTTTATTAGTATTTATTTATTAATGTGTGTTTGGGTGGGGGGTTGTCCTCCCCAGTCCTGTATTTCACTCATCACTAATTGATTTAGTAATAAAAAAAAAAAACTCAAACTCAGCATCTGATCTTTTGAGCGACCAAATTCACAAAATTAATAGTGAGACTGGAACAATTTTAAATTGAAAATATTTTGTATTATTAATAGATCAAATAACTCATTTTTTNCAGCATCTGATCTTTTGAGCGACCAAATTCACAAAATTAATAGTGAGACTGGAACAATTTTAAATTGAAAATATTTTGTATTATTAATAGATCAAATAACTCATTTTTTATCTTATTCCAAACATCTAGGCATGTCAAAATGAATTTTACTTGCTCATTCAACTTTGTCTAGGACCAATTCCTTTTGTTCAAACACCAGTTAGCGCACCTTTATTAAATTACTTCATTTAGCATTGGTTTAGTCTCTGTTTCACAAAGCACAATTATCGAGTCTAAATGTGCTAAAACCATCTCAATCATATCTGCAGTATGTGCTATATAAAGCACTTCACAAAATATTTTATTTTAGAACTATAGCTTATTTCCATCTCACCTCACATTCATCAGCTTCCCGTTCTGTATTACGAAACTAAAATCTCGGATCCATATTAGTCTAAGCATAGCTGCAATTGTAGTGCTTTAAAATCCAACATTTTCTAATAAGCGAGCAGGGGTGGGTACTCATATTAGCCTCATTTAGCATCCACATCACACAATTAAAGGGTTAAATAGAAAGTCAATCAAACTCATTTAGTCATTCCCCAATTTATACACTAAAAAATTCTTCTTTGCAGTAAGCATTAAATTTCCCCTTGTGGAAAACCATCAACGGAGACAGTGTCGTATCATTTTAGTTTACCGTGTGCATTCCCACATTTTCTAAGAAACCACAAACAGAAACAAAAGAAAAGGAAGGAAAATTTAAGCAACACGGAATTCAAACCTGCAATGAATTCTTCTTCAGTAAATTAGACAGTAGCATTCTGTTCTCTGCATCTTGCCACAACCTAATAGATCATACCAAAAAAACAGATCACGAAAAAAAATAATTAAAATCGTCTCGCTAATCAGAACTCATCATGTCACCGACACACATATACAACAAAAATGCAAAGAAAAACAAAATGCACGGACCGTCCGGCAACGTAAAGCCAGGCGAGGCAAGACAGGAAGGCCATAAGGAGAGAGGTTTTGGAAGTGGTCTGAGAATTCTTCGATTTCGATCGTCTCTCCGATTTCGACGACGACGTCGCTGTCAATGGTAAGCTGCTCTCCATTAAATTGTTTATTGCTCGATCTACGATCAAAAAATTGTGTAAAAAGGGGAAATTGAAAACATCAAAATATAGCCGTGAAGATTGTTTCAGAAATAGTGAATCTAGGAAGAACAATTGATATAACAGTCCAAAATGTAATCGAATTTGATTTGATCGATTTTAGACTTTAGGCAGAGAGTCCATCCTCAGTAGTTCTGTTCATCTACTTAATTTCAATTGCATCCTTGAAATTTTTTTATACCAAATTAGAAATTGACAAACTATTCAATATGGTCCCTATATTAGGGGGTATTTTAAGCAATTAAATATCAACAAATCTGATGTAAAATTAACTTGTAAAATTGGAATTGGTTGGGAAAAGAGGGTTTTCTTGTCAGATTCTTTACCAGTGTTGCGTTGGCAATGCTTGTAGGGTAATTTTTTTTTTTTGACATTGCCCAACGACAAGGCAGCACATCCCCTGAATAGATCAATCATGGTTCGAATTAGTTTGTTTGAAAAACTATTGCACGAAAAAAGAGGACATCTTTTGATATTCAATAGTCTTAAAACACCATCACTTTTCTTGACGTTGTGTTTCAAACTACTTTCTATTTCTAATTTAGATTAACGCTTATTTGATTCTAATTTTTTTGATAAATAAAAAATAACGTGTAATTAAAAAGTGTGAAAAATTATGAATTTATGTGAAAATTATTTATTATTAAAAGAATATATGATTGAAATAAATTTGAGAAAAAATGATTTTGAAAAAAATTAAAATCATACAAGGGCTTAAGACCCCATGTGACACGGACCGCAGCTTCACTTGAGCCCCGTGACCCTATCGCAGCCGCAGTTTGCCTCAACTACGGCAGCACATTGTAAATATTAGTCCATTTCGAGTTGTAATTTTCATTTCTTGTAATGTTTATTTTCATTCTAAAATAGATAAATTTTAGTATGATTCTTCGGCAAGAAGACGTCTACTCGTGGTACTTAGGTTA
>CAIGRN010011614.1:0-28629 GCA_903798345.1 Fraxinus anomala | reverse complement strand
ATACAATCACATGTAAGCTAACAGCTAGCTGTATTTAGATAGCTCATCAACTCTAACAACTTCAACTAACTGCTAACTGAGACTTAGCTAAGTAAATAACTATCTCAGCTTCTATGCACTGCAAGACTCCCCCTCAAGATGGCAGGAGGATGTTCAAGACACCCATCTTGGTTAATAAGGTCTTAAACCTAGCTGCTGCTAGTGCTTCTTCAGTAGGTTCGCTAATTGATTTTGTGTGGACAAGTGCATGGTTTTTATGCCACTTGATTGCACATTCTCCCTTACCAGATGACAATCTAACTCTATATGCTTCGTCCTTTTATGGAAGACAGGANTGCTTCTTCAGTAGGTTCGCTAATTGATTTTGTGTGGACAAGTGCATGGTTTTTATGTCACTTGATTACACATTCTCCCTTACCAGATGACAATCTAACTCTATATGCTTCGTCCTTTTATGGAAGACAGGATTACTTGCTATATGTAAAACGGCCTGGTTATCACAAAATAGAAGAGCTGCCTTAGGATGGTCCATTCCTAAATCTGCCAGCACTTTCTTGAGCCAAATTATTTCACAAACTGCTGCAGCCATAGCCCTGTATTCTACTTCAGCGAAGGACCTCAAAATTGTATGTTGTTTCTTCGATGCTAAGATATCAAGGAATTTCCAAAAAACATGCAGAAGCGAGTGACTGATCTTCTGGTATCTGCACAAGAGGCCCAATCTGCATCGCAAAAACCTCTAAGTTCAAGGCTGGAATCTGCTGCAAAATATAGACCTTGTCCTGGTGTTCCTTTTACATATTTGAGTACGTGATATACAACATCCAAATGAGGCTTTCTAGGGAACTCAAGGTATCGACTTAAAACCTGTACTGCAAAGGAAAATTTTGGCCTTGTGATAGTTAAGTACAACAATCTGCCAATTAACCTCCTACACATTCCTGGATCATCAATTAACTCTCCCTCATCCTTAGTCAGCTTTATGTTCTGCAACATGGGACATTTTGCAGGCTTTGAGCCCAAATATCCAGCATCCTCAAGTACTTCCAATGTGTATTTGCATTGGCACACAACAATTCTTTTAGGGCATCTTGCTACTTCAAGTCCCAGAAAATACTTTAAGATCCCTAAGTCCTTTAATTTGAATTGATTATCAAGACGCCTTTTAAAATACTCAATGTATACCAAATCATTTCCTCATATTATAATGTCATCAACATAAATGAGGATCACAATGTATGAGCAGCCAGTCTTTGTACTGAACAATGAGTAATCTGACCTGGATTGAACAAATCCCTGGGAAATGATGAATGAAGATAGTTTTGTGTTCCATTGCCTTGAAGCCTGTTTGAGGCCATAGATAGATTTGTTGAGTTTACATACCAACTGTACACCATCCTCTCCCTGCTGCTTATAACTCGGTGTCAATTTCATATACACTTCCTCCTCAAGGTCACCATGAAGGAAGGCATTGTTGATGTCTAGTTGATGAATATGCCAATTTTTTATGGCAGCCATTGCTAGAAGAGCTTTCACTGAAGTCAACTTGGCCATAGGGAAAAATGTTTCTTGATAATCCAGCCTTGCTTATTGAGTAAATCCCTTTGCCACTAGTTTGGCATTCTTTCTTTCCTCAGTCCCATCCTGATTAAGCTTGATTTTATAAACTCGCTTGCAATCAATGAGTTTCTAATTGTCAGGCAATTTAGTAATGGTCCATGTGTTGTTAGCAACCAAGTTCTGATACTCAACATCTATAGCCTGACACCAAGCTGGAGATTGAGAAGCCTCCAAGAAGCTTCTTGGCTCAGAAGTAGTGTAAAGTGACAACACATAGGCCTGTGATCTGGTGAAAGTGAATCATAACCTAAACTAGTGGATAGGGAATAGGATGTACCAGCTGTTTGACATGGACTGGAAGAGTGTTGAGTGGCAAAATTGTAGTGAAATTGCTGAAGGTAGCTAGGTGGCTTTCTTGTTCAAGTAGATCTGCAAAGAGAGTTGGAATGAATAGGTAAAAGATGAGAAGAGATAGATGGAGGTGCAGGGGAAGAGATTAAAGAAGCCCATGAATAGGGATGACAATTTAACCCACCCCGCCCCGGATTCGGGGCAAAAAAAATCCACCCTAACGAGGTGGTGAGGGGGGCATGGGGCGACGCCCCCGCCGTGGGTTGTTGGAATCCCTGCCCCGAACCCGCCTCGTGCAAATGAAAAAAAAATAAAAAATAAAAAATAATTACAAAAAAATAAAAAAATAAAAAAATTAAACGGGGCGGTAAACGGGACAAATCATCACCCCGCGCCCAGCCTCTCCCCGTCTAAGGTGGGGCGGGGCACGGGACGAGGTGGGAGATTGCCTCCGTGGGGCGGGGCGGGACGGGGCAGAGGTGCCATCCCTACCTGAGAATGGGAAATATGGAATCCTCCTGATGGCACCTGAGTGTGATGGTAGGATGTGGAAGAAGGAACATAAGTTGGAGATTCTGGAAAAGGGAATGAAGAAGTAGGAAAGAGAGGAAGATGTGATGATGAATTGGAAATGACGTCAGAACACCCAAGAGCATTCAAGAATGTAGGATCATTGAAAGGAAATAGATTTTCGTGGAATATAACATCTCTGGATACAAATATATCATGTGTGAGTAAGTTATACAGCTTGTACCCCTTTATATTTGGTGGATAACCAATAAAAACGTAATTTGTGTCTATTTCTTCGAAGAGTGGAAGCTAGCACAGATATCCAAAAACACGTAGGTGATTATATTCAGGCTTGGTGGAAAACAGAATTTCATAAGGTGATTTGTCTGCCAGGGAAGAGCTGGGAACACGATTAATGAGGTAGGTGGTTGTAAGGACACATTCCCCCCAAAACTTATGAGAAAGTTTGGCTTGAAACTTAAGAGCTCTGGCCACATTTAGTAAGTCCTGGTGTTTACGCTCCACTATGCCATTTTGTTGAGGTCTTTTGACGCAACTTGGCATATGATACCTTTGGAATTATAAAAGTCAGTCATGCTAAATTCTATCCCATTGTCAAACCTTATAATTTTTATTTTGGAATGAAGTTGAGTTTCAACCATATGATAAAAATTTCGGATAATGTTTTGAGTTTGGGATTTGTTTCTCATTAGGAAAGTCCATGTGGTTCTACTGTAATCATCTACAATGGTCAAGAAATACCTTGATCCATCTAGAGATTCAACCTGATAGGGGCCCCAAATATCAATGTGAATTAGTTTAAATATTGAGTGAGAGACACGAACACTATTAGGAAAGGTACAAGATGTTTTGCCATGGGACAAATATTACAATGAAAATTCAAAATTCTATCACGGGGGATATGCCCTAACATATAATGCCACAGTTCAATGGGCAATCTAGCAGCAGCAATAAAGCTGGAAATGCATCCATTGTTAGTGGCTTTATTACAGTCAATAGTAGTAGACGCAGGAGAAATGAAATTGAGTTGATGAGGAGCAAAATTTGTAGAGTGAATATTGTTGAAGGAGCCATTGCTAGATGGAGTATTGCTAGGCTAGAAGTGGTACAACCCAGCCTCAAGTTTCCCCACTCCAGTCACTGTCCATGTAGATAGGTCTTGAATAAAACATTAGTTATGTAGGAAAGATAAATAACAATGATGAGAAATGATTAGTTTACTGACAGAAATCAGATTGCATTTGAATGAAGGGATGCATAGGACATTGGTCAATGTTAGTTTTTTAGACAGCCTCACAGTAGCTATGTGTGTCACAAGAGTCTCATCTCCATTTGGCAATTTTACACTTGCATTTATCATGGCTGTAATGGTGGTTAGGTGACTAATGAAATATGATCAGTGGCTTCAGTTAGGGATGGCGTGGGGCGGGGCACCCCCATCCCACCCCGCCCCGCGGAGACAATCTCCCACCTCGCCCCGTGCCCCGTCCCACATTAGGCGGGGCGGGGCGGGGTGGGGTGGGGCGGGGGGCGGGGCGGGGCGGAGATTTGCCCCGTTTACCGCCCCGTTTAATTGTTTTTTATTTTTTTGTATTTTTTTGTATTATTTTTTGTAATTATTTTTAATTTTTTAATTTTTTTCTTTTGTACGGGGCGGGTTCGGGGCGGGGCATCCCCTCCCCGCCCAAAAACCCGCCCCGCTACCCCGTCGGGGCGGGTTTTTTTTGCCCCATTCGGGGCGGGGCGGGCAAATTGTCATCCCTAGCTTCAGTGTCAATAATTCATTTATCTTCTACATCCAAGACAGCCATACAAAAATATTACCTAAAAAGGATGGAACATCTGGTACTTGATTGTTATCAAGAGGACTCATGACTAGATTAGCTTGACCCTAATTGGATATTTGAGTCTGAATCTGAGGTCTGAGTATGTTAAGAACCTGTTGACATTGTTCTGGCATAATGGTCAGTTTTGAAAATGCATTAGACAAACTTTGAGAGGCAGTAACCTGGTTAGCACTTGAACTGAACTCTTTCCTTTTGTCTTTTGCCAATCTGTGCCCTGGGGGATAACCATGCAGCTTATAGCACTTCCCTTGCAGGTGCCCAAGCATGCCACAGTAGCTACATTTAGACCTATGTTTTCCGAATCCTTGGATTCCATATGCAGATCTTTGATTACTTCCAGATGGACCAGTCATCAGCCTACTTACAAAAGTAGTTGCATCAACGTTATTTTGATTCTTTGATGCCACACCTCGTTACTTTTCATCCCGTTGAACAATTGCAAATACTTTGTTCAATGAAGGCAGGGGCTCTATCATCAGAATCCGACTTTGTACATTAGAATAACAATCATCCAATCCCATCAGAAAATGTAAAATTTATTCCTCCTCACAGTAGGAATTGTGAATTTGTGGCCTATAGTTTGATGGTTCTTCCCATAATCCTATCAATTTGTTGAAATATGCACTGATAGATCCTTTTCTTGTGAGATCGAGACAATCAATTTCTTCAACTGATAGATTCTAGGTCCATTTCCTTGGTTGTATCTATCCTTTAATTCCAACCAAATTTGACGTGTTGAATCCTTGTGCATAACCCTAGGATATAATTCCTTGGGAATAGAATTAATGATCCAAGATGAAACTATGGATTACATCTACGCCAACTAGAAAATAGAGGTGAATCCTTGGAATGTTTCAGTATAGTACCTTCAATAAATCCTTCCTTATTCTTCACACTCAACGCCATTTCCATCGCACGACTCCATGTCGAGTAATTTTCATCGAGAGAATAATAGATACAATGTGCATACCCGTGTTATCTCCCATCATATCTATTATCCCCGAACTTGGATCTATGATCATTTGCTGAGCTGCATCAATTAGATCTTCATCTTGATTCGCATTCGGTGAATCATTCTCAGTTGAACCTTCGATTTCATTCTCTGAATTGATCGCCATGGATGGAAGCTAAAACCGCTCTGATACCATGTAGAACCTTATACCTAATTGCAGAGAATATGCTCTGCATGTTTAGAAAGAGAGAATGCACGTGAAGGAAATTTTCTCATTATAATTGAAGAAGATTACATGAGTATATATATACACAATCACATGTAAGCTAACAGCCAACTGTATTTAGACAGCTCAACAACTCCAACAACTTCAACTAACTGCTAACTGAGGCTTGGCTAAGTAAATAAATATCACAGCTTCTATGCACCGCAAGATATGTGACGTTCTATCTTTTAGATCGTTCATATAATTTTTCTATTTGTCCATGTAATTAGTTCGATTCAATACCTATATGTTAACTTTAGCATGTTTAATATGTTAAATTTTTTACATACGAAACTAAAAATGGAAACTAAAAATTCACTTCTTTTGTTTCCTTATAAATGGAAACTTTTCTTTAGTCTCTGGATAGCAAATAGTTATGGACTATTTTGGGTGATATTTGAGGGTACTACATAGTCTCATCTAGTATTAATATTTTGGGATATGAACTCGAGAATTTGGAGTATGAGATAGTTACTATGGGATTATAACAATTTTTCACAGTGAAATTTCTTTGATTTTCTGTGATTTTCTACATTTTTTTTCACATATATTGTTGTGTTTAGCTATGTCAACAAGTCGAGCCGAGCCCGAGCAAAAAAAAAAGAGCTCGAGCTTTTTTCGGCTCAAGCCGAATTTATCAAAGCCCGGCCGAGAAAAAAGGGCTCGGCCCGAGCTATTGCCGGGCCGGCTCGGGTTTTTTTTCCTTGTGCTGCCTGCGTAGACAGCTTTTTTTACTGACTGCCAGGCAGCTTGCTGCTGCTTGCAGTGCTGCTTGTGCGCAGGCTGCGCACAGGCAGTATGCAGCTGCCTGCGCACAAGCAGCTTGCTGCTGCCTTCCTGCAGCATCAAGCAGGTAGCTGCCTGCTTGTGCTGCAAGCAGCATTACTGCTGTCTGCCAAGTGTTGCCTGCTTATGCACGACAGCAAGCTGGTAGCTTGCTTTTGGCAGTAGCAAGCTGCCTGTGTGGGCAGCCTCCTTTTTTTTTTAACGGGTCGGCCGAGCCACAAGGGCCGGCTCGAGCCTCGGCTCGGTGGAACCGGCTAGAGCTTTTTTGGGGCCGAGCCCGAGCCACCCGAGCCGGCGTGCTTTGTTGCCATCCGTAGTTGTGTTATTGTTATTATTCTTTATTTTATAGTTTTCTTGATATTTCCTTGGAAAAAGATCATGGGTGTGAATTAGAATATTTGCCAGATTCCAGGGACATTATTATAAAATCCAAAATTATCTTAATATAGGATAACGTTTTTTAGAGTTGGTGTAGAATAGCTGCCCCAAGCTAAATCTCCCCTGGTTCCCTTGCTTCAACCACTGTTGAATTTGCATGGCTCACCTTTCTTTTTCAGGATATTGGCATTTGTGTTCAACAACCTCGACAACTTTACTGATCTCTTAACAAAGCTTACAATCTGCTGATCCATGCAGGTATTTAACACACTATAATTGATTGTCACTTTATACGAGAGAAAATTGCAACGAGCCTTAGTACACGTGATCTTCCATCAAAACTAACCGTTGGAAAATTTTTCCTAAGAACCATGCTATAGGAACAGGTTCGATGACACAATTTTAAAACAGGGAAACACGTGTCATTTTTTTCATTTGACAGTTACAAAACAAACAAACAAAAAGCAGCCAGCCACCAAATCCTGTCAATTTCCCTGTTTGAGTAGCTTTATTCTTTTACTAAATGTTATACATGTAGAGCCTCTCACAGGATTTTTCATATTACAAGAATAACTGCAAGATAAAATGGACAACAAATAATTCTTTCCATAACATTCAGTAGCCGTTGGAAATTGTAATCTGTTTCATAAACCGATCCACATAGGGATTCGTCAAAGTTACAAGAGAATTTAATGGAAGTGCAAATATTCACAAAATATTGATCACCTTGCCCTTAATAGGGTAAGCAGAACCATTCATATGACACAAAAAATGTTTCTTTCTCATCAAACGATATCACGTTGTTCAAAACAATCACAAACAAAAAGCAGAAAATATATAGGAGAGTTAGGGTTTTTTCCTCATGGTAGGAACTTCTACTTCCTTATGTAGTCTATTCCCTTTGTTAAGGGAATTAGTTGTATCACGTCGATAAAAAAATAGAAAGAAGTGCTTAAATAGAGCTAATAAGGGATTGCACTCGGAAAAAGTGCATAAAAATCTTGATTGTCTCCAAGGATAGGGGAGAAAAATGATATTTTTCTTGGTGTGTGGGAATTATTGTGCGATTAAAGTACATTTTATGATATAGTACAGCCCGTGATTTTTCTTTATTTTAGAGATTTTCACTAAATTATGTGTTAATCTAGGGGAATGCATCAAGAAATTGGTCAAGATTTCCAGCACTTACACAAGAATGAGAAATCCATATATATGAGCTATATCTGCTGTCTAAGTCACAAATTTCTGCATTTGGTCTATAAAGAAAATTTAATCAAATCAAACAAGATTTTCATTACAGATCATAACAAATTGATCTACTGAGAAATCTACCCTCGTAGGGAGGAGCATGAAACAATGAGCAGATTGAAATAAAACTTCGTACACTACAGAAAGGCTTAAAGGATAATAAATATTAGAACACTCGAAACAGCCAAAGTACGTGGACATCCATTAAAATTACATCCATTTAGCTACTAGAAATTTTAAGTACACAGAATAAGTACCTTCGAAAATCACGGCCACTCAAATGCTTAAGAAATGACACAAATCCATGTGTCAAAAGTTACCTAAGAAGTCTCGCGACCAAGGTTAATCACATCTGTCAGTCTTTTTTGCAGTGCAGCAAGAACATTGCATTTGAGACCATTGGCCTGCAAGGATGAGGAAGAAAATGTGAATAAAACATATGATAAATGAAACCCTGATATCAATCACTCCTATCAGTACCTCACACTGAATTATATGGAGTAACCTTCCATTCTCTTTTTTAGAAGAACAGCTAACAACATTAAGCCCTCTCCCTAGTAATTCTGTAAGCACTTTGGAGAGGGGGAACCCTTCCTCTTTGAAGCTGCTGAATAGAATTTCCACACCATCTAAGCAAGGGTTCACTGTGACTAAATCAGGCGAATAACTAGAGGAACTTCCAACAATATTGGCACTGAGATTGCCTGAATTAGACAACATCTTTAGCTTGTCTCTCTGCCAACCTAGTTTCTTGATATTCTTTTTGGTATCTGTTATGTAATTTACAGCCACTTCCATAAGATCTGATATTGACTTCCTACCCTAAAACAGCTTGAATAAAATGTTACAGGTATCTTTACTGAAAAAACATACAATATTAACGAAATAAGCTTTTTTCCCCGTAAAATTGGGATGTGCAACATTAATTTGCAGTTCATTGGTAAATCAAGATGTTCATGTTCTGCAAAGTACATATTAAGGGCGGGGAAAAAAGTACTATCATCAATAATGAATTTACCTTTAGATATTCAGGTGGAACAAGTGATCGAAGAGAAGCATAAAGATTAGCCATTTCTTGTCTTCTCTGTCGTTCGATATCTCTATGTATAAGTTTCTTAATATCAGATTCGTAAAAAGTACTTTCACCATTATTTTCTTGATTACCTAATGATCTCTGGAGCCCCTTTTCCCAACTGCTAGTACTAGAATTATCATACTGTAAAGTATGACCCGTATTCAGATCTTCCTGGATTTGATCTTCTCTGATAACAGAAGGGGGCTGAAAAACCAGCTCATCACCGTGTTGAAAAGGAAACATCTCAACCGCTGATTAACCGAGATTCTCAAATCTCAGATACAATCCTTCTTTCTAATAATTCAATGGAGCTTATAAAGTAGAAGATAAGTTTTTAGGGTTGCTGAGATCTTTGAGTGGCCCTTAATGCTACGATTACCTACAATATCTTTATAAACAACGGGATACAAGAGACCCCACCACTATAATTTTCTTGACAAATTTGGCTAAGCACATTGATTGTGTTAATTACTTTTAACATGCGAAGCAGGTCATTCACATGTGTTTTCACACTTGTTTATGAGTGTAACTTTTGTCTGGTTAATCTCTACTATGGTGATGATACTGTAGGGGAGGTCCTACGAAAAAATAGCTCGACGCAAAAATAATAAAAAGCTTAACACCTCTCATTCTTATAATAAATGAATGAATGATGTTTTAATTTTTAAAGGCTCATGTGGAAATAGGTATGAGCATTTCTATGTGGGAACAATCGAAACTAATTATAATTGGACCAAACTAGTCGATTTTTTCGATTCCAAATGAAATTTAACCAATTTGGTTCTTAGAATTGAGGAGGAGTAAAAAAAATCATAAAATCCACGTTTAGGATTTATCTAGGTTGATTTTTTTTTTTTTTTTATCATTTATTGACCTGAAAAATTATTTGTGCTTATTAAAACCACATACGAAGTCTACAAGATATATAATACTATGAGACTGCTTAGGCATAGAAATGTGAGGGATAGGTGGCTGTACGCGGATACTTGAGCTATTTACATTTTAATATAGCTTTTACAATAAATTTCATAGATGTAAATGGATTCCATAATATTTTTCTACCTTTGCACAGCGTCTTGACTCTATGTTTTTAGTAAAGATTGTAAGAGGGTAAGTATACAGATCCAGGGCTAGGCAGTGGCCTGTGAGGTGGCCGTCTCATGCCCAAAAATTTTCGGATCTTCTTTTTGCCTTTATAAAATAAAATATGATTGTTACAATAATGTATAGAAAACCTTTGAAGCAAAGAGATAAAATTTTTAGTTTCCTTTATATGGAAGGAGGTATTTTCAAATCCCAAATTCCCAATTGGCCTCTTGTCCTTTTCCTTTATTTATTTTATTTTATTTTATTTTTTATTTTGAGAAATTTGTTCAATCAGTTTCAGTTTTTAAATATCTAGGAAATTAATCTCCAACTTTTAAATTGACTTTTTTATTTGCGCAATCAGTCCCCCAATTTTTAAATCTTTAGCAAATTAGTCCCCAACCTTTTAAAAGGACTTTTTTCGTTCTCTAGCCTTTACTTTCATTTGCATATTTTTTTTACATTATCTTATCAAAATATACCTTAATTTCATTTCCTTTAGAAAGGTAAAGTTGAAAAAATATTATATTTAAACACTTAACTTTATCGTTTTAGACATAATTAATGTTTCCTACACTTTCAATTCCAAAATCTAGAAAAGAATTGCTCAATCTCTTTTTAAGCACAAATCTCATCAAAATATAGTTGCGCGCACGGTTATTTGCGAAGAAAATTATACAAAATGTTTGAAGGACTGCAGTTTTTCCTTTTTTTTTTACTTAACTTGAATATAATTTTCTTTAACTTATATATCGAGAATGAACTTTTTACATTTTATTTACTTTATATTTGTATTTATGTGCATAGATTTTCATTAATTTTCACAATTTTTTCGACTTTCTGAGTTTGTTTTTATCAAAACTAGAGTTTTTTTTATTAAATTGCGTTGTCATTTTATTGGTTCCATATTTTATCCTATTTTATGTACTTTTAATTTAAAAATAATTATTTTTCAACAAAATTTTTGAATAACGTCAATAATTTTATTGTTATTAATGTGGCTCTCTCTATCAGTTGCTGTAGGCACTATCCTCGAGGCACACATTAAAATTCTTGGCTCCGCCCCCGGGACATGAGAGCTACTAAATTCCTACTTTTGTGAAAATGATCAATTTGTTGTCCAGATGATAAAAATAATGTTATTGTTTGGTAATAATATAAATTGCAAGGCTAGTAGTATTCAAGAAATAATTTGAAAAAATTTCGACCTTAATTATTATTTGATTATAAGATTTTGAATATTATATTTTGTTTGCCCTTTTATTTTTGATTTTTAAGTTTAGAATTTTGTTTTCAAAAAACTCTTATGAACGAAAAAATTGAGGCATACTATAATTTGGAGGCACACCTTCTGAAGTATGCATCAATCCCCGAAAATCTGAGTTACGACCGTGGAGAGACAATTCTTTGGATGCTTTAATGCCTTCCATTTCATGAGTCTCGGATTCTCACATATAACTTTAGGAAGTATCGTATGTACCAGATTAGCTAAAAAAAAATAAAAAAAATTCTTGCTCTGCTCAACCATCCGTGGCAAATGCCAAACACTCAGTAATACCCTAGTTCCGAGCTCTCCATGGTGCCAAAAAGTATGCCTCCCGAATTAAGATCTCCAATTAATGGTCGTCAAGCCATCTGGATGGATTGTCTCGCCATGTATAGGCCAAGTGAAACGGGACGTAATATCATCGATGATTGAATATTTGCCAAAGACATGTAGGATTGATGCTACAAAACTTTTTTTATTTTGTAATTTACACAGAATAAAGTACTTCCGGTTAACTTTATGAAAAAAAACGTGCAAGATTAATTTGCTGGTTATACATTTTCCAACAATATTATTAGCAGGGAAGTGCAAAAAATGATAACCAAATAATGTTTCATATATATCTACCAAAAACTGCTTCGCATGTTTGGGTATTTTAGTTCGGGTACCATGTCAAGAACTACTAATTAAATGTAACATAATTTGTAATATGTATCTAGCAAGTGTGGAAAAACTTGTTTAGATAATGGACATCATAGAACTATGTTTACATGACAACTAAGTTAGCCCTTTGAGATAATGTTTGTTTCTAGAGTTAATTAACCTACAGTTTCACTACACCAATTTTAGCTTACCTACAGAGTACAAAAACATGCGCAGTGAATTAAAATTCGCAACCTTTTTCAGAGATCAAATATCAACAAACCGACAAGCATACATTACAAGGCGTATAACAAGTGTAAAAACACCGAAGCAACTACCAATTTTATCACACCTTTTTTTATCAACATTTTTAGTTCAAAGAAATAGCGAGCATTTTAATTTATTTTTTTCAAAGTCAATGCTTTATCTTAAAGTCTAATATTCTCAAGCAATTAAATAAAAGTCCTTGTGAGAATATCAAATTTAAAAGTTAAATTTCATTTCTAAATAGGGAGAAATAGTTAGAGTATAATTATATTTAAACGACATTAGATAAGTTCTAACAACAGGTAAATGATGAAATGTACCAAATTTATGGATCTTAACACTAAAAAGAGTATAGATTTCTCTATTCTTTTCCTCTTAATATTGTTTAGTTGTACAATTCTAGGTACCAAACAAACAATTAGTACAAACAAAAGCAAAACACTACTAGACAAGATCTAATAATACCTTATTAACATGTTAAATAAACCAATGCATCAAATATGCATTGAAACAGTACATTAATCAAATATCAGCTTATTTGTTTTTCTTAACATTGTAAGTAAGTACATTCTACTCGCCAAAGAAACAATAACCTTCACAAGCAAAACTATGAAAAATATGCAAAAAAGGGCAGGTAACATTTCAGACATAACAATAGTACTGTAAGAGTACTGCTATGATACTTGTAAATTCATATTCGAATAAAACTAAATTATCCATCTTTAACATTGAGCATAAAAAATCTACAGAAACACTGGAAACAGCCGAAGTACATGTATATTCATTTCGAAACTATTTAGCTACTACATACTTAAATTCACACGTCACACACAAGATGTAAATACCTTTTGAAATGACACAAACCCATGTGATGTTCATCTTCTCAGACACTCATCTAACAGTTATCACGTCTAAGGTTAATCACGTCGGTCGGTCTTCCTGTAAGCGTGGATAGATCATTGCATCTGATATCGCTGGCCTGGAAAGATGATGAGTAGAATCATGAAGCAATGCATAATAGAAGAAACCCTAATTCTAACAGTATAATAATTACTCCTACAAATTGTACCTCACACTGAATTATATGCAGTGACATTTCATTTGCTTTTGTAGAACATAGCTAACAACATTAAGCCCTCTCTCAAACAATTCCACAACTCTTGAGAGGGGGAACCCTTCCTCTTTTAAGCTGCTATTGATTAGAATTTCTCCACCATCCCGGCAGGGGTTCACTGTGACTAAACTATGCAAAAAGCTAGTGGAACTTTCATCCTCGTCGCTAAGGCTGCCTGAATTTGACAACTTCTTCAGCTTATCTCTCTGAAAATTTAATTTTCTGATGTTCTTTTGCATATCTATTGTGTAATTTATAGTCCCTTGCATATGATCTGATATGGTCTTCTTACCCTAAAACACCACGAACATCATGTTAGAACTGTATATGTAACAACAAATTAAATTAAGTCCAGTTGTCAATAAATTTGGAGTTGACTACATAATTATTTTTGGATCTACTAGGACCTAAAGCAATTAGATCCTTAAGAAGTGCAACAGGATTAATAATGAATTCACCTTTAGATATTCAGCCGGAACAATTGATTGAAGAGAAGCATAAAGATTAGCCATTTCTTGCCTTCTTTGTCTTTCTAAATCTCTATGCTTAAGTTTACGAATGTTGGATCCATCAGAAGTACTCCCATCCTTGTTTTCTTGAATACCTGATGATCTCTGGTCACCCTTTTCCCCTGTGCTAGTACAATGATTACTATTTTCCACTAAAGTATGAGCTATAGTCGGATCTTTCTGGATTTGATCTCATTTTATAATAACAGAAGGGGGCTGAAAGACCAGATCATCGCCCGATTGTAAAGGAAACATCTCAACCGTAGATCATACAAGATTCTCTGATCCAAGCCTTCTTTCTTGTACTTCAATGGCGTCTATAAAGAAGAAGATCCGTTTTAACGGTGCTGGGATCTCTCTATGGTCCTCAATGCTACGATTACCTACAAAATCTGTATTAACAATGAAAAAGACCCCACCACTATAATCCTGTTGAATATTTATATAAATATTGATTTTGCTAAAAGTATTCAATTGCAAACCCGATCATCCACGTGTGTTTTCATACTTAATTGGAGTTTAACTTCTGGTCGGATATCAATACTAATCATCATAATTCTTATTTAGATTTGATACTTACTATTGTACAAGAGTGAATATTGGAGGTACTAATAATGGTGCTGAGATGCTGGCATTATTGCATGGGTTCCACCATGCTAAAAGGACAGGGATTAATCGACTAGAATTGGAGTTAGATTATTTGATTTTCGTTAATTGGCTAAGGAGGAAGGTTTGTGGTATTTGGAGGACTACTAGGAAGAAATATAATACATGTTGTTTATAATCTCATGTAGGGTTCAGCTAGCACATATATCGCGAGGGTAATTCGTTAGCTGATAACTTGTCGAAGCTGGGTGCGTCTAGTATTTCATAGATTTGGATGGACTCTATTACAATTCCTTCAGCAGTTAGAGGAGCATTGCGTATGGATAAACTAGGCATTCCTATTTTACGAGGTTGTTCTCCTCTCATTTTGACTTTAAATCTTCCAATGTTGTTTTAGATTATAAGGACTTTGGATTGCTTTATAAAAAATAGTGAATATTGGCAAAGTAAATAAAAAAAGAAATAAATAAAGGAGGCTATGGTTTCTTATTGCAACAGTGCAATAAAAACCGACCAAACAAATTAAAGAGAGTTAATAGATAGCCTCACAAGTAAAATGGCTATGGTTTTCTAATTAATAGGAAATGACAAAAAAATGTAATATCAACAAAATCTCCAATTTGAAAAAACTTTCATCAAATCTATCTCCCAAATACAATTCCCATCAATGAAATGACTATATTCATAAAAATCTTACATTCGGAGTCATTTCATTGGATTGTCAATTCAATAAGTGCTTGTTTGGAAAATTCACAATGTGATTAATGAAGAGAAGTAATGAATATCACAAAATATATGGACAGTGGGTAATAATTCGACATTAAAATTAATATTTGACTTTGATTTTAAATTATAAGGTGGTTATAATGAAACCCAAAACATGCACTAAATCCGCCCACAATTCAGCAAAATATTATTATGCATATCATTTATTCACAATAGCACTTCATTTAGCAAGGTCACAACTAGATGTAGGTTATAAGTCACAAAGTGAATATTCTTAGTAAGTTCATAGGTTACAGCTACACCAATAAGTTGACCAATAAAAGATTACAAAACATTGCCTGCAACGTGACAACAGCAACTTAGTAAGGTCAAATTGAACCATAAACTTGTGAGAAGAACGTGACCTTAGTAAAATCATAATTGGATTATGCTATTTGTACATAAAAATGGAACATAAGGAATTACATAAAATGATGTGGAGAGGAAATATTGAATAAAAAAAGTTGGTTATGTTTTAAAGATAAAGTGACATGTGATATTATATAATCTTATATATAAATCTTTATACACATGTAACAAGATCCATCGTAATTTAGTCATTGAAATAGGATCATTGAAATTAATAGTCACATGGAAGGAACAATTTACAACAATGCACAGTGGGCATGAACGTCATTGGTCAAAATGAATCAATACCTCGACAGTTCCGACAATAATATGATCGTCTTGAAGTCAGCAACAATTTCTGTGCATTAATTCCTTCAAATCTCCTTTTTATTTGGAAGCTTCATTTGGTTGTAATAATAAGTGCAATTCTATTGGCTTGACGTATTTGGAAACGAAGGAGTTATTAAAATCGTGTTATACAAGATTGGAGACACAAACTTCAATTATAACCACTCACCACATTTTTTTAGCTATAATTATAGTAATTAGTTACTCTTAACTCATTTTATAAAAATCACAAATTCTAATGGAACTCTCTGATTTTCCAAATTTCAAGAATGTGACTTATTTTTTCAAATGTTAGGAACAATGGGCTAGGATCTTAGAGAAGGACAGGAGTCTTTTTAGATCAATTAGGAGTAATTTGTTGGATACAAGTATTTGACAATACAAGGAACGTATTTTTTTGTTTGTTTTCTTCTTTCCTTCCTTCTTTCCTTCATTTTTTTTTCAAAATACCATCTATTTGTACGGATTTGTTTTTTACCTCTCTTCAATTTTTTTCCAGCCTTATCATTGAAGTGTGTCTAATTTTGCATAGTAACTGCTAGAATTTATGTTGTATTGACAATTCTTTAAATAAAATGATTATTATAAAAGAATATGATTGTTATAAAAGAAATGTAAAAGTCAAGGAGTATTTTGGAGGGTTGTATAGATGAATTAGGAGTCTTTGAGTTCAAGTATGGAATAAGGAGAAAGAGTCACCGGATTTACGCTTGCATATCGCCTAGCCGATACTTGAGTAGAAAAAGTAGAATCATTGTCTCCTGACTCTTGCTCGAGCGGCATACTTGTTGCTCGCCTGACACTCGAGCAATGGTGTTATACATGGAACCCTAATTCGCGATTTTCAAAAATTCTATCTATCCTATACTACCTAAATACCACTTTATAGATGCCCAATGCTCGTTACGTTTTTTTGTGGTGGTTGATCATTATATTATATTTTCATAATATCATTCCAAGATCCAAGAACACATCCAAATATTGAGATTAAACTTTTGATTCTTAAGATCAATCAATCACAAGTTGGGAAAAATATCGAATTCAAATAATCCAAAACACCCACTTCCTGGATAGTGAGGAATGTACTTTCTCAATAACCTTCAAAAGCTGCTGAAATTTGAGGAAGGTTGGACCAGAAGCACATGAAGAGTACAAGAATAAGGCGTTCTTGGTGATGTACTAGAGATAAATAATTTCAGAAGATCGAAAGTACGTGTGAGTGAAGCATATTTCAATGGGTCTTGGAGATTACATGAATTAGATCAACGAGTCTAGTAAGTTTTTATTGTCTATAGTGAAAACTGCTGTCTTGATCTGGGATTTTTTACCCAATTAAGGATTTTTTTGTGTTGTTTACATTATTGATTTCAAACAAGTTGGCAATTCAACATAGGGTAGTTAATTCGCATGAACTGAATCTAAAGTAATTAATTATTGCAACTTGTTGCAATATTAATCAACGATAAATTTTAATTCGGCATTATTAACCTATTTACCCCCTCTAGGTGATTTTATGGTCGAATTAGTAACTTTCAAGTGATATTAGAGTCCAAATTTGTTTCCCGGCCTTAATTTTCTTGATGAGTAGTTTATTGTCTGTTCCGCCATATTTGATGACAGTAACTATGCCTATTGGGAAGTTAGAATGAGAACCTTTCTGAAATTTATGGATGAGCGTAGTAAATAATTGAATCGCACAATCACCATAGTTGCAGGTGTAGTTATCCCTACTGATATTTCAACTTTGTCTAAAAAAGATTTAGATGAATGTAACTGGAATAGTAAATGTCTTTATGCTCTATTTATGGTTGTATCTTCTGAAGAATTTAGGCGTATGTCTATATGTGAGGTTGCTAAAGAGGTTTAGAATATTTTATAGACCACACATGAGGGAACTCAGGCTATTCAGAATTCTAAGTTACAAATGTTGATAACTAGATTTGAAGAGATTAGAATGAAAAATAATGAGACCTTCGATGACTTCTATGCGAACTTGAATGACATAGTTAATTCCAGCTTTAATTTAGGTGAGAGAATTCTTGAGCCTAAGATTGTCAAAAAAAATCTTGAGATCCTTACTTGAGAGATTTAAGCCTAAAGTTACGACTATCGAGGAGAGCAATGATCTAGATGCTGTTGAAATTGAAGAATTGGTTGGATCTCTCCAAATTTATGAACTCATCATATCTCAACCTAGGAAGAACAAGTCTATATCCTTGAACACTAGTAAGAAGGAAAAGTATGATTCTTCTAATTCGGAATTACTTAATGATAATGAAATATCATACTTTGTTAAGAATTTTAAAAAAATGTTTAGAAATGAAAAGAAGACTAAAGAGAGACACATATGTGATTCTAGTGAGTCTAGAAAGATATCTAAATCCGTGGTATATCATAAATGGCAAGGGTTTGGCCACTATAGAAATGAATACCCTAATGGAAAGAGAAATCAGGGTAAAGCTATAAATGCAACTCTCACTAATGACGAGTCTAACTTGGATGATCAAAGTGAGAGGTCCACACATGAAGAGAGTGGGAAGTTTATGGCCTTCACTGCTAGGATTAAAAGTGAATATGTTAAGGACAGTGAAAATGTTTAGGAAGTAGATAGTTGTAAGCAATCTAAGAAAGATTTTGAAGATGAGGAAGAGATTCGTGGGTTTATCAAAAAATTATTTGAAGAGAGTCTTAAGATTAAGAAGGTGAATTAAAGTCGTGCCTAAGAAGGTCAATGAACTTGAGCTAATAAGAGAGAAACTTGTAACTGACCTTCAAGAGTCTACCTTATGCCTCAATAAACTAGATACTGTGAATTAATCGCTAGAGTCTAATATTAAAGATCTTACATGTGAAATTGAGAAGTCCTCTAGGAGAGTTTGTGAGTTGACTATTGAGAATGAGAAATTAGAAATCCAGGTTAAGAACCTTCTAGCAAACTTGAATATTCCAAATTTCAACTTCTTGATTTCTCTAGTTGATTTCAAAAATTAGAGAGTCTTTTGGGATTGAACAAGTCTGTTGTGAACATGAGAAGTCTAGGATATAAGCATACCTATAATAATATGGCTAGTACTTCCAAATGACCTACCTACCTACGAATAGATATCAACGACCACATAATTTTGGACCTAAGTTTATCCATACTTGTTTCAATTGTGGTGAGTTAGGACATATAAAGTCTAGATGTCATAAATTCCTGAATAACAATAGAAATCAGAATTTCACTAGAGTCAAAAATCGGAATTTTGAGGCCAAATTAACTTCATCACTAATTAAGTGAGTCATTTGATCAAGTTAATGACACAGTTGACTCGAAATAAGTATTCCACAACAAGTTTGGATTAGAAAGAGTGATCTAAAAAATTTAGAAATTGATCACAGTACTCTTAAAGGTATGGGACATTTGTATATCTAACTCATTAGGTGTCTTTTATGCATGATTATCCTTATTTATTGTGATTAATTCATTATTGTTTGCATCTCATTTTATTTTTTTACTTTTTAGGTAGTTTGATTTTTTTAAAATAATAATAAAAAATATAAATAAATATAGGGAAAATTGTTTTCACTACGACATGATATATGATTTACTTGAATATGTGTGTTGTAATCAGGTATGAGTTTAATTGATGTAATGTAGTATATTTTTCATTACTTTATTTAGGTTACTTTATTTAGGTTTATGTGGAGTATTTAGTATAAGTTTTTTCATATACCATCTGCACCACACACAATATGATCTTGTGAGTAAGTCATGACCGCATGTGTGAAATTTGGGATAGCCATCATTTATTGGTAAGGTAATCGTGAACATGGGTTGACCTTAATTTAGTAGATCTAGGCTCTAGTATATCCCCTTAAATAAATAAAAATATTTCATCTTCTACTCCTTTTCGAAATCTATTTGATTTCAGCAATTAAGTTTGAGATGTTTCTCATAACCGAATGCCCTATAATCAACTGATTTAGATTTATCGTCCCAAAACTCATTACAGGGTTCATCTTAGTTATTTTATGGAGAAAAGTCTGCACCTAAAATGTGAAAAATTGAAGAGAAAAATGATGAGTTTAAAAAGAAAAATATAAATTGTGCAAAAATATATGATCAAAATCAGGGATAGAAAAGAATAACATACAAGAAAAATGAGCTTTATTTATAAGCCATAATATGCATTATTGGTTTGACTTTCATTAGTAAGTGAATAAACTTATTTAACAGTGAGATTTAGCATGTCATTTCTCACAAATTTAAAGTTTGGAGTTTTGATCACAAGGAATTAGTGGTACTTTACGCACATAAGTCACTTACACAATTTATTCAATTTAGACTTGAATCGAATATGTGGAAAAGTTTACTGATTATTGATTATACTTATGCATGCTATCAACTACATCTTTGAGTTATTATATATTGTTGATATACTTTCCTTTGTCATTTGTGACAAGAGGGGGAGAGGTGATAGCATTGGGAGTTTTTCTTTTTTGAATGCTTAGTTTTTTTGAGTTTTGATATTTTGTGATATTAATGTTTTAGTTTGTATTTTGATTAACTTTAGTATACTTCTTAATCTAGCTAGCATATTTATGATAGTCTGTTTCAATTATTATATTTCCTGTATTACGTGATTTTATACTTGGTATTTGAGTTGTTGATATCAGTAAACAGGTTTCAAGAAATACAAGAGACGGACATTCAGTTGGAGTTTAAGTAGTTTAGTTTGTTTTTACATCCCTGATTTGTATTGTATAGTTTTGTAACAGAATGCCAAATGGAGAGATTATTATGATTTATGTTGTATTGACAATTCTTCAAACAAAATGATTATTATAAAATAATATGATTATTATAAAAGAATTGTAAAAATCAAGGAGTATTTCGGAGTGTTGTATAGATGAATTGTGAGTTTTTGGATTTGAGTATGTAATAAGGAGAAAGAGTTGTCAAATTTACGCTAGCCTATCGACTAGCTGATGCTTGAGCGGAAAAAGCAGAATCATTGTCATCCTTCTATCGCCCGACTTTCGCTCTAACGACACATCTCTCGCTAGCTTGACGCTCGAGCGACGATTTTATACATGAACCATAGTTCGCGATTTTCAAAAGTTCTATCTATCCTATATTACCTAAATACCTTTTATTATAAATTTTAATGCTCATTACGTTTTTGGTGGTGGTTGATCATTATATTATATCTTCATGACATCATTCCAAGATCCAAGAACATATCCAAACATTGAAATTAAACTTTTGATTCTTGAGATTAATCAACCACAAGGTGGAAAAACATTGAATTCAAATTATCCAAAATACTCACTTCTTAAATATAATCAGGATGGTACTTTCTCAATAACTTTCAGAGGTTGCTGAAATTTGAGGGAGGTTGGACCAGAAGCACAGAATAAGTACAAGAACAAAGTGTTCTTAGTGATCCACATGAGATAGATAATTCCACAAGATCGGGAGTATGTGTGAGTAAAGCACGTTCTAGCGGGTCTTGAAGATGGTAGAAATTAGATCAGCGAGTCTAGTGAGTTTTCTATACTGGATCACACTGTAAGTTCTTATTATCTATATTGGAAACTTCTGTCTTGATCCCAAAGTTTTTTACCCAGTTAAGAGTTTTCTTCTCCATCAATTCTTTGTATTGTTTATATTATTGATTTCATACAACCCGGTAATTCAACATAGGATAGTTATTCACGTGAACTGAATCTAGAATAATGAATTATTGTGACTTGTTGCAATATTAATCAACGATAATTTTTAATTCTGCATTATTCACCCACTCTAGGTGATTTTAGAATTGAACTAGTAACTTTCACCAACATATTTGAAATCAACATTTTCAGAAAGGCTGAATATTACATGATCTTAATAGTTGATGGTCCATAATTTTGACGAAGAGTGTACCACAACAATTTTTAGCCATTACAAATTTATTTTTACCCTAAATTCTCTGTAAATCTGTACATGAAATATTACAAATACTTAAGCTCCAGTTTGGTTTAGCCAAAAATCTGAACTAAAATTAAATCAAAGTCAACAATTAATTTTAACAATAAATTTCACGGGATCCATAACTTTTTAATAATATATTCCATATTCTGATTTTTATCTTGACCAAGCAAAGGCTAAATGAGATTTATACTACAATTATCTTTCAAAGTTGACGCAGAAAAAAGTTGATTTCTTTGTAATTAAATAACTTTGCAACTATTGATTAATTAATAGTACATCTCCTGTACTATTTTAGGCTGATTCATGCAAAAAAGAGAATAAAATCATGCATGCTTCCTACATATCTTCCAAACAAATGCTTCTTTTAAAAGGAAAATATCAATTTTGAGAGATATGATCCCTTTGTTATACAGAGGAGCAGGTGGTCCGTCAGAAAAGTAGGATTGACAGCTAATAACCGTATCAAGAGGAAAGTCTCAAGCAATTAAAAAAATATAAGTTCAGAAAGACCTTAATTTAATTGGACCGTCGAAACAACTTTTAAAAACATATATGTAAAGTACATAAGAAACTTCTTAAAATCAAGAATAATAGGAAGAAACTAATCTCCCTCATCATCATTGTAATGATGTTGGCAATAGTTTTAAGAATTTTATATCGTGAAGAAATTACGGAGGGAATGTTTTAAAACCATCGAATCTAGAATTATATGAATAAAGTTCAAAGACGTGTAAATGAAATCCATTGCAACCATAGAGTTAAAGAAGTGTTTCTCACTGAAATACCTCGTGCCAAAGCAACCCTATATACATTGATTTTAAGATATGGTTGACATTTTAGATCAAACATTACTAGCTACGATTAAATAAAAAAGTTAAACTTTTGTTGATTATCTTGTGCAGTATAGCCGTGTGCTACGGGCTAAAGGTTCACTTATTGCTTGCTTGTCTAAGTTTAAGTGATTATAAGCAGTATGTCTCAAAGAATGTGTACTTAAAAATTAGAAAAAAGTTGTGAATCTAAGGAATGTGTGGTTAAGGAAATGTCGACCAACTTATAAGCACTTAAAAGCTTTGTTAAACATACAACTTAGTAAATTCATAGAGAATGGAAACACAATTTGCACAAGCAAACTTAATTTACCAATTTTTTAGTTAAAACACCATTAAAAGCCTAGACGGTATTTTTAGACGCTAACTTTTACTTGCAAATTTTTTTTAGAAACTAGCTTTTTTAGATGAAACAATGTCAAACACAAAATATTTGAACATATTCATGACGAAAAATTGCAGCCACGGTTCTTGGACGTCAAATCAGCTTTCTTGAATGGCTACCTTCAAGCGGGAAAAGTGTACATGGAGCAGCATCTTGGCTATGTTGTAAAAGGCCAAGAAGGTAAAATTTTAAAGTAGAAGAAGGTATTGTACAGATTAAACCAAGCTCCAAGAGCATCGAATTGCAGAATTGACAAGTACTTCCAGAATACTGGTTTTCAAAATGTCCCCACGAACGTGCTCTTTATTTAAAAGCTAACAATTAAGGAGATGTTAATGCTTGTTTACTTGTAAATGGATGATTTAATTTTTACAAAGAATAGTTCAAGCATATTGGGGGAATTCAATAAGGCAATGATATGGGAGTTTGAGATCACGGATATTTGACTTGTGTCTCTATGCAGACTTAGCCCCTGTTTGGCCCCATTAAATTAAATTCATTTTTTTCTCTCTTCTTATCAACCACAAAATTTTCAATAAAATAATATTATACATAAAGCTAAAACCTTTTTCTTCTTTTTCAATCACACATTTTCCAAAAAATTACTATCCTCCTCATTAAAATGTGGAATAATGGAGCTCAAACAGGGGCTCAGTTTCTTGGTATTCTTGTGTAAACTTATTCCAAAGATGAAGAGAAATGAGTTGTTTACAACAAACATCACAAAATTTTGTCTTAAAATTGTTGGTGATTTATGTCGTGAAAGGGTTGTAGGATAATATCGCGGATCTACTTACGAAGGGTTTACGAAGAGATCAAGTACATTGCTTATCGAAAGGAATGAGATTAAAACCTACTACATAAGAATCTTTGTAATGATAACTTTACTTTGTTGACTGGAGATCCCAAGATCTTGGTTTAAGTGGGCAACTAAATTATGAAAATTCAATGAAGCATTTCGAAAAATACTTCATAACTCATTCATATGATAATTAAATTACTTTCTGCAGAATGTTAAAGGTTAAGATATGCTTTTAATAATTTATTGATTCGGTCAAGTGGAGTATGAAAGAATTCTCTTAATAGGAGGTCACATATGTAAGTGTGAGGTGGGGCCGCTTCAAAGAAAATTGTTAAAGACTGAAATTTTCTAAACACCTATGAAACCAAAGAGTGGTTCATGGCTAAAATGAACCAAGACATGAGAATCATAAACGATTTAGGAAAAATATCTGTGTAAGTATTGTTGTCTTGGTTTACACCAATAGTTGAATGGTTCAAGACATCACATTCACCAATTAGCTAAATAAATTCGATAATATTTCACTAAGGAAGATTCAAAGCGGGAAGCTACCTTACCGATGCTGTATTTTTCCGCTTTCTCTCTACGATGCATCATATTTTCGTATAGCATGAATATATTTAAATTTTCATTCATATGGGAAATTATTAGAATAGCTATAGAGATAATACCATTTGAGATCAGTTGCTTAATGATATTATGTCTACAACGAATATATCTAGACTTACCATTATACATTCAGCTTTGCGCCCTTCCAATAGCCGATCGACTATCGCAATGTATTCCTATTATAGATACCGACTTAGACCAACATGAAATATCTTCCAAAAAGTTACGAACCCATTTGCTTCTTCTCCAATTTAGTCCAAAGCAATAAACTCCAACTCCATAGCTAATTGAGCTCTACGCATTTGCTTTGTCAACTTCCATGACAGAGCAACTCTACCAATGGTAAATATATAACCACTAGTAGACTTGGAATCTTTCATGTTGGATATCCAATTCACATCACAATATCCTTTCGATACCACGAGATATTTTGTGAAGTGTAATCCATTGCTTAAGATATACTTCAAATGCTTAAAAACCCTTGTCAAAGCCTTCCAATGATTATAGCTTAGATTACTTATGAATCTACTAAGTTTATTCACTCTAAATGCTATATTCGATCGAGTACAATTTGTAATATACATTAAACTGTCTATAACCTGTGAATACTTTAGTCGTACACACATTCACTCGTATTTATTATTAAGTGTAAACTTGTGTAAATAGGGATTTTTACAAGACTTTCCTCAAATGCATTATACATTTTAGGTATACTCTCAATATAGTGAGATTAAGAAAGTATAATTTATTTCGATATTCTAAAGATCTTAATCACTAATATCATATCAATCACACCTAAATCTTTCATATCAAAATATTTTGTTAACATTTTGTTAACATTCTCTTAGTGTTTAGTATTATTTCGTGACTATTGCCCATTATCAATATGTCGTCTACATATAGACATAAAATCATATAGACTTTTGGTGTATGTTTTATGTATACACACTTGTTATATTTGTTTATCTTAAACTCATTACATACATCATTTTTTTAAACGTTTGGTATAATTGTTTAGGAGCTTGTTTCAATCCATACAACAACTTGACAAGTTTACAAGCCTTTTGTTTGTGATTAGGAGAGACGAACCCTTTGGATTGTTCCATGTATATCTCATCTTCTAACTCATCATTTAGAAATGCCTTCTTACATCCATTTGGTGAATCTCAAGATTATGTAATGCCACAATTGAAATTAACAACCTTATCGAAATAATTCTAGTCACATGTGAGTAGGTACAAAGAAGTTAAGTCATTACTTTTGTCTATATCTCATAGCAACCAATCTAGCCTTATATTTGTCAATGGACCCATCCGGATTTAATTTCTTTTTGAAAATTCATTTACATTCTAAAAGCTTATTTTTTAGAGGTAAATTAACCAACTCCCAAATATGATTTTGCATTATAGAATCTATCTCACTATTGATAGCTTATTTTCAATGCGGTACTTCCAGTGTAGACATTGATTCATAGAAACTTTTTGGATAATTTTCTATCATGTAGGTTAGAAATCTAGGCGAAACAAATTCGATGTTCTAGCTCTTTTACTACGCATTGGTTCTTCCTTATTTGAAGTGTCATTTATTATTTCATAAATTTTTTTATTTGAACTTTCATTTTATTTGTCTTTACATGTGATGAGTGTATTTCACTCATACTTTACATATCATCTAAAGTTGATATTTAATTTATTTCTATGAGTTTTATAAATTTTTAATGCGTGTTTTTGATATTGTGATATATGTTGATGAAATTGAAGGAAATAAACAAAAGTTGGCAAATTGGAGAAACGAGCTAAATTGTAAGAGATCCAAAGTTTGGGGACTAAAGTGCAAATATTCAAAAGTTGTGTTGGACCTCAAAATGAAGATTCGAGAGTGCATGGATTCAATTGGATGAAGAAAGAAGTCAAATGGATCAAATATAGTTAAAGTATGACCACACATCATTTTCCAACCGAAAAAGTTATGTTCTAGATTTGTAGTCTCATATTGAGACTCATTTTTGACATATCAAATGTTTGAATTGGAAAATAATATCTGAAGTAAAGTCTTAGCCCTTTGAATTAGATTTCCAAAGCATCTTGAATCACCTCAATCGAATATCAGAAGAAAAAGTTATGATAAAAATATTGAAAGATACGCTGCGTACTTTTTTCGAAGATGGGCACCGCAGCACCGGGTTTTTGGCGCCGCAGCACCCACATTGCTAAACAAGATAGAATCATGGGCGTCGTAGCGCCGCTGTGCGAGAAAAAGGGTTTTTGATATTTTTGGATTCTTTTCTTAGCCCAAAACGACTCTAACCCTTCCAAGACTTCAAAATACTATAAATACAACCTTTAAAACCTAATTCTAGAGGAGGAATGACGGCTTAGAAAACAAGAGGAAGGAAAATTGATCTAGTGCAAAAAAGACAAGAAATTGGAGGAGAATTCTAGCGGCAAAAGAGTTTTTCTTATTATTTTCTTCTTCATATTCTTTAATTCAGATTTTAATATGTCATTTTTAGTACTCATGAGCTAATTTTAATATCTAGTATGTTTGGATTCTTTTATAGTTAATTCATTTGATTTTTCTATTAATTCATTTGTGTTAATTCTTGCGCATTACTTTCAATTACTTGATCAATAATTAAATGATTTGATGCTTTAAATTTCAGCACTCGAGAGAGGAAAATTTATGCGTGATCTAAGAATAATGCAACCTACGAAATTATAGGTTTCGAGAGAAAGTATAATTCTTTTGAGGTTTATTTCATTTAAGAATTTTGTGCTTATATTTTTATAGCGTTAATTCGGAATAGAGATATTGAGATTAAAATATAGAAATAGGTTTTATTCGACACTCGAGAGAGGGAATATAATTTAATTTATGATTCTTCCCTATAAATTCAGGAAAAATCGATAGAAGTAACTAGAAAAGTTGAAAAAAATTATTGATAGTGAGATGAAATCAATCCATAGGCTTTCTCGCATTGATATTCTCCTATAAATTGTTTTCAATTCATTTAAATTATTAAACATTCATATTAGTTTAGGATAAAAATATTGAATTAAGATTGTGGTCATCTAGATAAAGTAAAAACTAAAATAATTATAGTACTTGGTAAGAATTAAATTACAATCCCAGTGGGTTTGACACTTAACTCTACTACTATATTACAAAACTTGACACCGTACACTTGCAGCATAAATTCACGTCATAGAAAACGCGTGACAAGTTTTTGGCACCGTTGTCGGGGATTGTTTTATTTGATTGCTACCAATATTATTACCAATTAGCTTTTATTTTAATTTAGATTTGTAATTTTGTTTTTATTATTTTATTGATATATCTGATAGTTTCTTGGTTTGTTAATTTTAGCTATGTATGTGAAGAGTGAAGAATTTGAAATTATTACATGTTGATCCAGAACCAGAACGCGCATTCCGCTTTCTAAGGAGTATACAGAGGGACGAGCGTAAAGCAATGATAGAACAAGAAGCAAGAGCGGCTAATGAAAATAACCAACACCGGGCTATTCGGAATTACGTCAGGCTTGTGGTCAATGATAATTATTCCGGTATTGAACACCCGACTATTACTGCAAATAATTTTGAACTAAAGTCGGGATTAATACACATGGTGCAGTGGAATCAGTTTGGGAGAGCTCCGATAGAAGACCCAAATGCCCATTTAGGTTCTTTTCTCGAAATTTGTGATACAGTGAAGATGAATGAAGTTACCTAAGAGGCAATTAAACTTCGGCTTTTCTCCTTTTCCTTAAGGGATAAAGCCAAGGCTTAGTTCCAGTCACTACCATATGGTTCCATCACTACTTGGGAGGGGTAAGCTCAAAAATTTCTAACAAATTTTTTTCCACCATCCAAAGCAGCTCAATTGTGGAGTGAAATTGGTCAATTTAGAGAGCAAACTACTCATCAAACCAGTACCATCTAGTACTGCGAAACCATGAGAATCTCTCTTATGATAACAATGCTAACGTGCTACAACCATCATCTGGGTTTAATAATCAAGCTTCTTTTAAAGGAAAGCCATCACCAGAGGATATTTTGGGAACCTTCATTTTTTAGACTAGATTGAGGTTCAACAAAGA